>JAPCYS010000580.1:0-40834 GCA_028641055.1 Alopecurus myosuroides
GCGAGGCCGCAAGAGGGAAATGACGTTAGAGCGTCGCCCTCGCCCGATCTCGCGAGGTATCTAGGGGAACCTGGCGCGGAGAAGCGAGAGCAACCGCCCCGACGACGCCTTCAAGAAGGATGCGGAGGCGTCGCCTCGTCGGCCCTAGTCGATCACCAGGCCGGCTTTCGCCCGGCGGTGTGTCACAAACCCTGCAAACCGCCAGACGGGGACCGGACAGACCACCAACACGGCATGCCGCAACACCCGCGACACCTCCCGCCACGGGGGGCAACGCCATGCCGACCACGACCCGGCTGCAGCTACAGCTCTGGGGCCGCCGTCCCGGCTTCCTCCTCCCCTACCAGCACCACAAAGTTGGGGCCCAGATATTGTTGATCCCACCACCCCCGGAGCACCGCATCACGCGGAGGCACTGGACGGAGAGGACAGCACCTCCCAGCACCATGTCGGCAGGAGCTCCAACAACGGCCACCACACCACCACCAAGCAGCTCCACCGCCGCAGCCACTTGACGGAGGCAAACCGGCCGAACACTGACGGCGAAACAGCGATCCACACGTTGCGCCCACCAGATGTGACACCGCCGCACCACCGTCCTCTCCGTGGCCACCTCCGCCGCGGAGCTGCAGGCACTGGCCGGAACCGCTGCGCCCCAACCAGCCTGCCACGCGCTGTGGCCCCCCGAGTGAGCCGTCGGTACCAACAGATCTGGGCGTGGCCACGATCTGCACCCTCCGCGCAACCTCCACGCCAAGGAGCCGGCGACCACCAATCTCCACCGCCCCGGCCTAACTGCGCTGGCGAGCCGATGTCTTCCTCCCCAGCAGATAACGACGGGAGTTGATGCCCCAGATCGAGAAAGAGAACCCCCCGGCACCTTTTGGCAGCGAGGGGCCTGCCGCCACCCTTGAGCCGGCGGCAGCGGCCGCAGGGGAGCGTCCAGGAGGGGTGGTTAGGACGCGGCTGCGGGCGCCCCCGGTGCCGCGTGGGGAGCGACATGGGGGGTGGAGGTTATGCTGTTTTTTCCAGTGAGAGTTTAGTCCCTCGCCAGCCAGCAAACACCTGCTGGATTGTTCAAATCTTACATTTTATGTTTTGTCGACTCTGTTGTTTGTTTTGAGGCAGTGCTGTATATGTGTATGCTTTTTTCCTCTTGAATAGAATGCCCATTTATGATTGAATGAACTATTCAAAGAACTGTTTTGCTAATGCAGGTTGTGAATTTTCTTCCACGTTTCACTTTTCATCAACAGAATTGGGACAGGTATTATTTGTCTGAGTATCATAGTGAGCTTGAGGAGCATGTATGCCCAACTGATCCTCCAAAAGTCTTCCGATGGCGTTCAGAATTTGGAAACGAACTTTTGAAGGTTACTAACTTTGGACTGGTGCCTTTTGCATACTCTGTTTAGTTTCTTGACTTCTTTGTTTTGCTTACCTTTCTCCGTTTTGTATGCTTGCAGTTGCGGATGGAGGGATACAAATGGAGTACACCATTTAGCATTCATGCTAATGGAGTTATGTGTGTTCTCATGAACAGTATTACAGGAAATGATCAAGCTTTTGTTAGGGTAAATATTAGAAGTGGAACAAAAAGTTCACGGTATGAAGTTGTATTTCAACTTGCTTGCTGGTCCAGCCCATACAGGTAAATTTTTTAAAATTTACATCAATATTTCCTTCACTTAATAATCAAATTATAAATTGCGTACATAGGGTAGAGAATCGCTCCATGTTCTTGCCTGTTCGGTTTCGGCAAGTTGGTGGTGATGATTATTCTTGGCGTAGTCTACCTCCGAATTCATCAGCTTCATTCTTCTGGGAGGATCTTGGCCGAAAACGTCTGTTGGAGGTATTGGTTGATGGAACTGACGCTACAAGCTCCATGACATATGATATTGATGTCATCATGGATCACCAGCCTCTTGCTTTCTCAAGTGGGCTTAAGAAAGCCTTGCGCATCACTGTTGTCAAAGAAGGGAAATTGCACGTTACTCAAATTAGTGATTGGCTGCCAGATAATAGAACTCAAGGACAAACAACTGAGAGGCTATTATCACCAATCTTTCAGCCATCAGAGGTAGACTGTGGGCAGTCATCTCAAGATCTGGATAGTGAATTTCATGTTACATTAGAATTGACAGAGCTGGGCATTTCCATTATTGACCATATGCCTGAGGAAGTTCTTTACCTCTCAGCAGTTATTACTTGCCTACTCATCTGGAATGGGTTCTGGAATCAATAGGTATAATTTTGGTTGTTTGCTTCGTTACTTTCTCACTGCTGTTTTCTCTCTCTTTTATCTAGGCTCAGATAGCTGAAGTCTTCACTCTTTCTGGTAGGTTTAAAATGCGAATGCACTGGATTCAAGCGGACAATCAATTGCCTTTTGTTTCAATGCCTGTTCTGTTTTGTCCTCAGAAGACAGACAATCAATTTGACCATGTGCTCAAGTCTTCTATGACGATGCAGACCAATAATGCTCTTGATTATTGTGTTTATCCATATATTGGTGTGCAGGTGAGCCTATTTATTCTTACGAAATGGTCTTTGGATTCACAAAGCTATTTCAGTTACTTTTACTTTTACAGGCCTGTAATGTCAACTAGAGATTTACTTGTATATCTAGTACCCATCCGAGGAAGATTATTTTGTTGATTTTGACTGCTGCATTCTAATAAAAACTGTGTATGTTTGTAAGTTCCTGAGAGTTGTGGTATTTTTTTTTGTTATTATCCATGAACTGGTTATTTGGCGCCTCCATGAGATTGTTATCAAGTAGAGTAGATAATATCAAGTATTTAGATTTCTTCTCCAATAAAAATTGCATATGCAGTTCCTGAGAATTGTGTGTTTTTTGTGAACATCCATGAACCAATTATTTGGCGCCTCCACGAGATGGTTCAGCACCTAAAAACTGATAGGATCTAGCTCTCAGCCTTCAGCTGTTTCAATTGATCCAATTCTGAAAATAGGGTATGTAATTAACCGCATCTTACCAGTTTTTTTTTTCAATTTATTTTCCTGCTGTTAGTACTGAATCTTCTCTTACAGGCTTCTGAATATCTCCGAGGTCCGATTTAGAGTATCAATGGCAATGTCCCCAACCCAAAGGCCAAGAGGAGTTCTTGGGTTCTGGTCATCCTTGATGACTGCACTGGGAAACATGGAGCACATGCCGGTAGGGTGGTGTTAACAAAAATTGTATCTTCGTCTTTTGTACTAATAATTGGTTCTGTAGTTAATTGCTTTCTCTAAGCTGATGTATTTTTTTCCAAACATGAAGGTTCGTATAGCTCAAAGGTACCGTGAGGAATTGTGCATGCGACAAAGTGCACTAATGAGCTCTGCTATATCTAACATCCAAAAGGATCTTCTTAGCCAGCCTCTTCAACTACTTTCTGGTGTTGATATTCTTGGCAATGCCAGTAGTGCTTTAAGTAACATGAGCAAGGGTATAGCAGCACTATCCATGGACAAGAAATTCATTCAGGGACGGATGAGACAGGTCCATATATGTTTGTTTCTATGTTCATATGCATGTATATAACTGTGACAGAAATAGTACGAGTTGAATCTAAAAATAATCGGCATGATGTTGCTATGCTTTCTCCAGGATAGCAAAGGAGTGGAAGACTTTGGTGATGTCATACGAGATGGAGGTGGGGCTCTTGCAAAGGGCATCTTCAGAGGTGTCACAGGCATATTGACAAAGCCCATCGAGGGCAAAATCTTCTGGTGTTGAGGGCTTTGTACAGGGAGTTGGAAAAGGCTTAATTGGTGCAGCTGCCCAGCCAGTGAGTGGAGTTCTTGATCTTCTATCGAAAACTACTGAAGGTGCAAATGCTGTAAAAATGAAAATATCATCAGCTATAATGGCTGAGGAGCAGTTTGCTGCGTAGGCGTCTCCCCCGAGCCATTGGTGGGGATAGCTTGATCTATCCTTATGATGAGTATAAAGCAACTGGCCAGGTAATTTGCCGTTTCTGTCTACGGGCCTTGATGTACTTGAGTCTTGAATAAGATCTTCTGGACAATATCTTAAATCTCTTTTTTGGCGTGTTATGAAGGCTATCTTGCAGTTAGCTGAATCTGGTACATTTCTTGGCCAAGTTGACCTTTTTAAAGTGCGAGGGAAGTTTGCATCTACTGATGCTTATGAGGACCATTTCATACTTCCTAAGGGGAAAATTCTTGTAGTTACCCACAGAAGAGTGTTATTACTCCAGGTCAGACAAATTTAGACCCTGGTTACACTATGTTTATCAGGTTTTCAGTTTAATTTCATTATATGCTTGGTTCAGGTACCGATGATGACCCAGAGAAAGTTTAATCCTGCAAAGGATCCATGCTCAGTAATCTGGGATGTATTATGGGTGATCTTGTCACAGAGGAGATTACTCATGGGAAAAAAGATGCTCCTGGATCCTTACCTTCGAAGCTTATTTTGTACTTGAAGGCCAAGCCTGCGAATTCAAGAGAAGTCGTTCGTTTGGTCAAGTGTAATCGTGGGTCCGATCAAGCGACTATCATCTACTCATCAATTGACAGAGCTTATAAAGCGTATGGCCCGAATGCAGTAAAGGTACACACAAACATCTAAATGTAAAAGGCATACGTGTACTCGTAATCACATGGCATGCATTTCCAGACTAAATTAGAAGAGGATTAAACTTCATGTGTATGTAAAATTCACTGTGTTAATTTAACGCTACTCAATATAGTTTAGCTGACTTGAGACTGAATTTCATCAATCTGAACGACTGTTGTCAACTAAACATTCTTCAGGAATTACTGAGATGGAAGGTACCAAGGCCATATGCCCCTCGCAATACTAATCGTCGCACTGTTCAGGATTTATCATTTGCATAGATGATATTGTTCAATGGCAAGGTCAACAAAGATTAGATACACTTATGATGTTCCGGAAAAGGGTGATCAAATCTATTCTTTTGATGGTATGGACACTTTAAATGCTCTGGTGTTACTCTTAAGAATTATTATGTTCAAGATTGTCCGAGTAAATTATGCATTGCTAATTGAGGAAGTAGCTTTATCGCCCTGCTGCTACTCTATAAGAGCTTGAGATCTTGTGATTTTAAACTGAAGGTAAAAAGGAATTTTCAGCTTGAGTTCTGATGAACTTCTTTGCTGACAAGTGCCACTAAATTTATTATGCTAACCATAGGCGGGATCCACCACACGCTATTAATGTGCTTGCAAGAAGTCAGAAAACAAAGAAGTTTTTGTCAACTTCAGGATCATGTCAATATACCCCCCTCCTTCTTTTTGTTATTTTTTTCGTGGAGTAATGTCAATCTATCATTAAATAAGCAAGCAATCCAACATAATTTGTATTGATGGATATGAAATTTCAAATTGCCAAAGCAAAGCAAGTACTCCCTCCATATCAAAATATAAGATGTTTAGCATTATCTAGACAAAACGTATCTAGATATATTTGTGTAGATTCATATGTATCCTACACTAAAACATGTCTAGGTTCGTGTTGTCTAGTAAACATTAAAACATATTACATTTCGATACGGAGGGACTAATTGGCAAATACTTCCACCATTCCAAATTATAAGCTGTTTTGGATATTTTAATATAGACTGCATGCGGGCTGAAATAAATATTTTTGTCATAAGGTTGTTTATTTTTATTCTCTTCTGTGAGTTTGTAGTGTGGTTATCACTATATTAGTAGAAACAACACAATTTTCTCGTTGCTACAGAACAGGCACACGGCGACGGTTGTATCGTGTCTGGATTATCCTCCTGACTGTGTGTGCACATTGTATCTGCACATTAGTTAAATTAAAACTTGAATCCTTTGTGAAACATATGGCTGCAACTTATGTTTTCTTCAAGGAATTGTTTGCTTGGATTCGCATTGGCATCAGATATGTACTATGATTCATATTCCGTTTATATTTTGCAGGCATTGGTAGTCTTGCAATTCGAGTAGTTGCTAATGGAGAGAAGCTAACTGCATATAGGGATATGTTAGGACATCCAAATATACCGGTTATGACTGCCATTGACGTACATGTACATACATAGGTGTGCCCAGTTTGGTGATGTATATTCGAGCATTTTAAATTGTACAAAATTATTATGGCCAGGCAAGATACGAGGAGATATTTTTCTTCTGACCAAGAAGACAGGACCAAGTGAAAAAAAAGCTGGAATAGTTCAACAACACACAAACACACAAGTCCAAACTAGTTCACTAGCACCTGGAATAGTTCAACAAATGCCAACAAATTAACACAACAGGCCCAAAAATGACAGCAAGTTCAACAGATAGTTTTCTCTCGCTAAAAAGATGTACTTCAGATCAAATAGCATGTACTTCAGTTTTTGCTTTTCTTCTTTCATAGCCTCTTTTTCTGCCAAGCAGTCCAAGAGTGGTTCCTTCATTGATCCCCCACCCCCACCGCTTTGAGAGTCGTCTCGCAGCCTCCTTCGTTTTCGCCGGCCCGTCCTTTGCTCTCCCCTGGCGGCGACGCCGTTCGGCGTGGAAGTGACGGCGTGGTTTGGCCTGTAGATATTAGGGGTAGTTTGTTCTTTGCCTTTGTGCTTGTGTTTGCCGCTATGGCGCCTCTCTTTCTCCTCGGCCAGTCTCCGGCGAATCCGGTGAATCACAGCGACGCTGGAGGCTTCTCTCTTCTCTCTTGCAGGTCGGAGTCATGGCGGCTTCTCCTCGGGATAGAAGTGGAGCAAGATCAATTCAATAAGATCGCGTGTCGTATCCCCCACTTCAGAGCTTCTGGGAAGGGGTGATCCCCTGGCCGTGGCGGCGAGGAGGGGAGTTGCTGCTTCTTCTCTGTCTTGGTGCTCCTGGAGTGCTTTCAGCTGCCATCTTCCTGCCTCCATGCTCGAGGCTTACTGGATCAGGCGCCAGAGCTCGGCTTCGTGGTGGTTCGAAGTGATTCGTTCCCGGAATCATTGCGATTGCCGACGTCAGTGGTCGACCCGAGTGCTTCTTTGGGCTCTGTTCTCGGTGGCTCGTTCACCTGGAGAACTCTGGCGATGAGTGGCGGCGGCTCCCAAGGACTCAATTGCTTTCTACTTTTTAGTCCTAGGGTGTTTTTTGTTATTTCGCAGGGTCTTGTTTCGAATTTCAGGTATTTAGAGCAAGAAATGATAAGGAACTCTGTGTAATTCTGTTCCCGTCACGTTTCAATGAACTGCAGCTCTGGGGTCTTTGACCCTGATCTTTGTACATAAAAAATAGCCTCTTTTCTTCTGCTCATTCCTTCTCCTTTGCCGTCATCGCATCTGCTTGAGTTCTCTGCACATTTTTCATCTCCAAACTTCATTTTTGAGCACTTCCACCAGCTTCCCCAAATCATCCACACTATTATGAATTATTCTGCATTAGTTTTCCTTCTGAACCTTAATGCCAGTCTCATCAATTAATCTCTTCACTTCAGCTAGGAGACTAGTGTAGTCCTTTTCAGCCTTGTTCTTCTCATAAACTAGCTTCTTGATCATCCCACCACTCTGAATTTTTTCATCAATGAAAGCACAGTTGGTCTCATCATACATTGCCCAAAGCCTATCTATAGCATTCTTGAGAGTTTTTGGCCACTCTGCATCTAACGAGGACACAAAGCCACAATTGTTGACTTCCTACAAACACAAAGCCACAATTTTTGCACATTGATCTCTCATTTATCTGAACCAAGAATCAATTTGTGCGTAACAGATAGAAGTCCAGTTTGTAGTTTGAGCTTTGCACTCACATTTTGCACGGAGCACATATAGAACCTATGACCTGTGTCTGACCCACCAAATGCAACACACCCCTGCTGCTCTGGTGCGTGCGGCAGAACTGAGGGCAACCCGCATCCAACCCATGGACATCAGGGTCTTCATAGGTATCTGTTGCAAAATCCCTCGCCACATTGTGCTATACCAACAACGAATGCAAAGGATTTGAAAGGGAGAAATTCGGAGCAAAATCCTAGCGGAAGAAATTCCCAAATTGGGAGCCTTAACCCTAGAAATTCGAGCTTACCCCTAGCAGTCCAGGTTCAGAAAACTTGCCGTCACCCCAGCTAGGCATTGCGGAGCGCGCAGAGAGAACTCGCAGATGGATCTGCGGAGTTGTGCGTTGCAGTGGAGGAACCGTCGAGCAGTTTCAGTTTGTGGCCACTCGCCGGCGGTTCAGATTCAGATACGTTGAGAGGCTTTAGTGCAGGTTGTAATAGGGTGAGTGCAGGACCCACTTGACAGCGACTGATAGAGCGAGGGACAGCCGGCCCTCTCTCTCGAACCGTCAATAAAGAGGCGCCGCCCCTCTCTCTCGATTGATAGCTCATTACCCGCCGCACTCCATTGGGTAATCATCGCCGCCTTCGCATCCAGGCGCTCCGCGGCGCCGCCGTCGCATCCAGGTAGTGTTTAGGTTGAATATTTCTCTGAAGGAGAAAGCTCTGCTCCGCCCTGTTTAGGTTCACCATGGCTGAGCTCATCGATATTCTTTCGTCTGATTTAGGTAGTGATTCGGGTAAGTACCCAGGAAACGAGATTTTTGACCATTTCGAATTTCCCAATCGGGTAGCCTTGCTTCCTAATGAGTTTGTTCTTCTAAACTCAATTTGTGATGAACGTGAGCCTAGTAGGTACCTTAGGAGCTATCTGACGAAAACTAGGCATGACATGAATGTGCACTACAACAAGAACATGGAGGTGGCTGCTGTGAGGATCAGGCTTTCCAATGATAAGAAGATTGCCATCATGACAACAAAGTGGATGTCTGTTGTTGACTCACAGGATTGGAAGAAGCACGTCTCCTTTATGAATTTGTTGAAAATTTGGCCATATATGCCTCACATAGTGTCTATTCTCTGCATCTGGGCCCCTTTGATGAGACCCTGCAAATAAATGCTACAGACAAATACAAAATATATACATTTTGCTTGTCTGAAATTATAGTCCATGGATATGTGTTAATTATCCCGAGGTCTTTTTTAGATTAGATAGAAAATACTTCCAAGGGAGAAATAGCACCTAGAAAACCTTCCTTCATCTATCCCCAATTAGAATGTGCTCCTAGGGTTTGATCTCTTGAATTCATTTGCATAGTACCACATACAGTTATATGCTCTAACTCATCCCCCTCAATATGGCTGATAGAATAGTGAAGAAACAATTATATTGCTCTAACTCATCCCCCTCATCAGATTCAGATTCTTCTATAGCTGATAGCCCTTCTAGAAGTAAGACTAGGCCATTTGCATCTGCTACATCCATGTTCAAAGCTCTTGCAGCTCTGCTGGGTCTGAAATTCAAATTAACTGGAAACTGTCCTGGTTGAGGTGTTGATGGTATGTACTCTGATTCTGCTTCACTATCTAGGTCACTCTCTTCAAATGCAGATTCTTCCTCATCCTCAACTAGAATTTCTTCTCCATCTATTTGATGTGTTTCTTTCTTATTTGGTACTGGTGGAACTACTTGCAGAGGCCCCGTAGGACTGATAACAGGAGGCAGTGCAGCCACCGGGAAGTTCACAACATCATCAAACTCAAGCTTCAGTGGCCCACTCCACTTAACCATTGGAATATCTTCATCATCAGATGAGTGAACAATAACACGTGAAGCATATGATATGATGCTATCATAATGATCCATAAACAACTGTTGAAAATGGTTTCCATTACTAACATGTGACAACATGTTCTCTTTCATTGTGTTATCCCCATTTTTATGTCTCTAAGGCCATTCTTGTATATAGGCAGTCCAGGAACACACCAATAAACCCTGAGCCTCCCCTAAAATTCATACCCAAGATCCTCAACCAAACTCTCTATGGCAGATGGATTCAAATTATCTCTTTCACAGTAATCAAACCAGACACTTGAACCTCCATTGTATTCCCTATATTTGCCTTTACCAAGGAAATATCCACCATGATAAAAAAATCACAGAGAAATAAGCACTGTCTTTACCTACATCAGAGAAGAACAAGATTCGGTTATCAGTGCAGTCAACCAATGCTACTGTTATTCCACATCTTCAAACATGCATCCTTGATGCAGCAAGGCTGTCCTAAAACTTAATACAACAAATATCACTGCGCAGCATTCATAAAAATCCAATCTTGCACAAAAAAGTACAACACAACACAATTTGGGATAGTACTCAGACATGGTTCAGTACAATTAAAGTCACCAGCCAAAATCAACACTGCAACCATATGTTTCTCTCAATGGAAAGCAGTGATTCATGCTAAAGAACCGCAACTCACTTTCCCAAACCCTACCAATTTCCCCAAAATCTAAAACCCTACCCAACCCCTGGTTCTAAAATCTAAACTAAACTTGAACAACCAAAATGGAGCAAAACATAGAGGAGGCGAAGCTTCGTCCAACGTAGCCGCCTATCCACCGCCTTACGTAGACAAGAGAGAGAGATGGAGCAAGCCGACCGGAACTCACCGTACAGAGGCGGCTCTGCTTCCTCCAGTCGCCGCTCCAGAGCAAGCCTTCTACGCACGGGTCGAAAACGGTGGAGACGGCTCGCCGCCGCTCCTCTGCACCGCCAACATGTCGCCACTGCTCATCGAACGAAGAGACGATCATGCCGCCGCCCTCTCCGCTTCGCAAGAACACGATCACCTCGACATCATCGAAGGGTGCGGTGTGTTAAATGCCCAGGTGGGTGTACGGTCGGAACTGAGGGTGTGGATGAGAAACGACCAACTCGGTACCATTTGCAAAATCCTCGATGGAATCCAAGAAGATTTCATTTCATTAATATAGTAAGCCTGAAAGCTCACCGAATATACATAAACTGAACGAGAAAAAAAGTGCCACTAAAGAGTTGTAACGTACGATAACACAAGAGTATCATATATAGTGCTTAATTACACATAGACTTGATCATACGAATATAGCCATATATAATATACAAACTTAACTAAAATCACTGAAACCTAGCCATATATATATACAAACTTAACTAAAAACACTGAAACCTAGCTAAGACCGTGCTGCCTTGATCATGACTCCCACGAAGTTATCACACCTGATGCATCCGGCCACCTCCAGCGCTTGTTCAATGGTAGAGGGGCTTCCCGCTCCCTGGTTTTTGTACGACAACTAGGGTAGATATTTTCCTTCGGTTTACTCCACCGAGTAAGATACTCTCGGTCTGTCTCGTCTTCTCGCTGCCTGCAAGCGGACAGCTGCTGTGGCCTATTCGGTCTCTTGTATGTGCTGGTGAAGTTGCTGATGAAGGCATCCGAGAAGTCCAGCCAACAGTTGATGCTGTTCTTGGGCAAGTTGTTGAGCCAAGTGCGAGCTGGACCCTCTAGCATCTGCGGAACATAGCGCACCGCCCATCTTCTGTTGCCGTTCGCGATATGGACCGCGGTGACATAGTCATTGAGCCAATCTTCAGGCTTGGTGCTGCCATTGTAGCTCTTGGTGCCCCTTGCAAGCTGGAAGTTCTTCACGGACGGCTCGTTCATGATGCGCGGGCCAAAGCACTCGGGGCCAGGAGGACCCGTGTTCTCCAGCCGCGCCGACAAGCTGATCCGGTCCAACTGATGCCTCGCATCTCCAGACGCCAGCATGCGCTCGCCAACACGATCATGTACATCATAGCCGGCCATCTCCATAGCCGAGTAGCCATCATCATATCTGTCCACTTGTACAGCTGCAGGTTGCTCCACCGGGTTGGCGACTGGTGCCACTGCGCGCGGCTGCTGCCTCTGCCGAGTAGGCGGAGCAGCGGGACGCCGAGAAGGACCTGGGCGCGCTTCATCTCGGGCTCGGCTTTGAGCTTGATGGCTTGAGAGCCTGCTCTTGCAGCGTTGTGTTCCTGCCCGGGCTGCTGCGGCACAGCAAGCTGTCTCGCGGCAGCAGCCGGTCATACACCTGCATTTGTCTATCTCTGCCCGAACGCCCGCTGCGGCTCTTCGCGCGGCTGGGATGCGGAGACGAGGCCTGATCGTTAGATCTAGCCGCGTGCGAGTGAACCACCTGCGAAGCCCCAGCACCCGGGTTGGCCTTCCGGAACTCCTCATTCTGCCTAGCAGCCTCTAACACAAACTCGGTGAGTCTTTCTTGCTGCCTAACACGCGCATCGCCATCTAGGCGAGGCAACTCGGCAGCTACAGCCTCTGCAGCTCTAAGTGTCTTGGCGGGTGTGCTATATCTGGGCCTAGTGGAGGTGTTTGCGGTGGCGGACTGAGCAGGAGCCTCTACAACTGTCGCCATCTCGGCACCAAGATTGCGCCGAGTGGCACCTACTCTGCTATCCCTCCTAGCGACTGGCGTGAAGCCGTGAGCCTTGTTGTACTCGAGCTGATCTAGACTCAACTCCAACCTCACCTTATCCAACTCCGCCTGCTCGGCAAGCAGCTCCAGGCGTTGCCGCTCGAGCTGCTCCCTCATGGCCAGGAGCTCGATGTCGGTGGGAGTTGGCATGCCAGGTCGCGTAGCCGACGCAGGAATGACCGTAGACGTTGAAGGCGGCAAGTTGCTCTCCTTCTCATAGGGCCGGTGAACCCTGCCGCCAGCAGCCGGTGCATCAATCTCCTCAACGACGGCCGCAGCGCCAGTAGCGGCTGCGCCAGTGTTTGCCGCCAAGCCCGTCACCATCACCTCAGCGCAGTTCGCAGAGCGGCACGCGGGCCTTCCGCGAGCAGCGATCACCGCGGGAGGATCCTCCGCGTCATGCACCAGCTCGGGGTACGCGCGGTTGGCGACGGTGGCAACGTAGACGAGGTGAGAGCCGAAGGAGATCACCGAGCCGCCCTCCGGCATGGCCCTGCCGCCGAAATCGCCGGCGTTGTCGGTGACGAAGTCGAAGGAGCCGAATCTGTGGACAAGGCCACAGACCACGCGCTCCGCTGAAGAAGATCCCGTCCGAACAGAAACTCCAACCAGCGCCGCTGGTTGCCCCACGGTGGGCGCCAACTGTCGTGGTGGTGTCACGGCAGATGCCATGGGATGGCTAAAGATGTGGGGACGAAGGACGCTGGAGGTGCTCGGGGAGGGATCACGCGACGAGTAGCCGCGTGAGGTGAAGATCAAACACGGCAAACAACACGATCTACCCAGGTTCAGGGCCCTCGTGAGGAGGTAAAACCCCTACTCCTGCCTTTCTCTATGTATTCTGGTGTCTCACCGAGTAGCCACAGTACAATGTTCTTGCTACCGAGTAGCCACTATCCTCTCTAGGTGATGAACTAGGTCAAGAATTAGGTCACCAAGTGTTCGATCCTCACGCAGGAGGCGGCGGGGCACCTTATATACACGGTGCCCAGCCGGACACGTCCAAACATGGACAAGTGTCGACATAGTGTGCACATCGTCCTTCTTCCGGGTTCCCGCTGACAGCTTTGGTTCCTAATCTTGGCTGCATCTGGAAAGTCGTTGGGCAAAACAAGGGACAGACTGGTATCACTGTGCCAAACAGAGAGTAGGGCCCCCTTATCCTGCGACGGCCTGCTTCCATGCTGTCACTGTCAGGCAGGCCGGTCCCAGATGAACAGTAGTTCGAATAGTGCCAAGTACGGACCCAGGATACGCGGGATCCTGTGTCAGAACGGCTCCTTTGACTTTCTGGCCCGAGTAGGTTCCCGCCAATTTTACTCGGGCCAACTCTTCTACTCGAATGGACAGAACTTGATTGATATCTCCTTCTGGTCATCTTGAGGTAAGACCGAGTAGCAGTCAACCGGGTAGCAAGTACCGGGTAGGCGGCTACTCGACCAAACCTCTCTTCTGACAGTCGCCTTTACCACTTGCCTTTACCCTACTCGGGGGTAACCCCCCGACAGCCACGTTCCATGGTCTTTACCGCTCTTGCATAGATGAAGTGGTATGGGTGGTGTCATTGACAGTATCCGACTCTTCCCTTGCATATATTAAGTAGTATGAACCATTATGCAAATTCCGGCTTATGACGAACGGGCCTTCCCATGGTGGAGATAACTTGTGCTTTCCTTCCTTTGACTGTACTAGGCGTAATACCAGGTCTCCTTCCTGGAAGACCCGGGTTTTGACCCGCCGACTGTGGTATCGCCTCAAATCCTGTTGGTATATAGCTGATCTCTCCAAAGCTTGCTCCCTGTGCCCTTCTAACATGTCCACGGCATCCTGCCGGTCTTCTCGTTCTCCACCTCAACATAAGCCCACTTGGGGCGAGTCATGAGTAATGTCACTCGGAAGGACTGCCTCTGCACCATAAACCATGAAAAACATAGTCATCTGGGTAGATCTGTTAGGTGTAGTGTTAATTCCCCAAACCACTGATGATAACTCCTCAACCCACGCTCTAGCAGCTCTGAGGCATGGGACTCGTAGCTGTGGTTTCAACCCACGAAGCAACTCCTGAATTTCCCTCTCCACCTGTCCATTAGCTTGTGGATGGGCTATCGAGGCTACGTCAAGGCGATGCCATTGTTTCCACAAAACTTCTCCATCTCTCCCTAAGGACATGTTGGTTCCGTTGTCTGTTATTATGCTATGAGGGTATCCAAACCGATAGATGATCCTTTTGAGGAACTTGACTGTTGTGACTGCTTCACAATTGGTGACTGGCATAACTTCAACCCACTTAGTAAACTTATCAATAGCCACCAAAAGATGAGTCTTTTTGCAAGGCGACATGTGAAAGGGGCCCACCATATCCATACCCCAAACTGCAAACGGCCAGGTCAGCGGGATTGTTCGCAACTCCATAGCCGGCACATGGGTTTGGCGAGCATACCTTTGACATCCATAACACCTTGCCACCAAGCGCTCTGCATCCGCCAAAGCCGTGAGCCAGAAGAAACCGTGTCGATATGCTTTAGCCACAAGGGATCTGTGGAGGCATGATGCCCACAATCACCTTCATGGATCTCCCTCAAAATCTGTCGGCCCTCCTCTGGTGTTACACAGCGCAAAAAGACTCCTGCAGCACTTCTATTATACAACTCGCCATTGATGACAGAATAACCCTTTGCTCGTCTCAGGATTTGCCTGGCTAAAACTTCCTGTGGTGGTAACTCTCCCCGTGACAGGTAGGCTAGAAACGGCTCTGTCCACTCGGGAATAGCGCATACAGCGGCCACGAGCTCCAAATCCGGGTCTTGATTAGCCACCTCTTCTTCAGATTCGGTTTGACAGAGGGCTGCCATAACTCGTCCAGAAAGACATTAGGCGGAACCGGCTCGTGGCGCGAACCGAGTCTTGCGAGCGCATCTGCTGCCTCGTTCTTTCGCCTGTCAATGTGTTCTAGATCATACCCAGAAAAAGACCCGGCCACCCTGTCTACCTCTCTGCGATATGCTGCCATTGTTGCATCCTTCCTATCCCAGGTTCCAGAGACCTGCTGTACCACGAGATCCGAGTCTCCATAGCACCTTATTCGTCTGATATTCATCTCCTTTGCTACTCGCAGTCCGTGTAATAGGGCCTCATACTCGCCACATTGTTGGAGCAATCAAAGTGAATTTGCAACACATAACTCAACTTATCTCCTTTTGGTGATGTAAGTACCACCCCAGCTCCTGATCCCTCGTATTGCTTAGAAACCATCAAAGTACATCACCCAAGACTCGGAACTTGGCATCATCGTGGGCATGCTTGTGTGAGTCCAATAATTGATAAAATCAGCTGAAGCCTAGGACTTGATTGCAGACCGAGGCTCGTAGTTGACGTGATAATCTCCCATCTCACTGGCCCACTTGGCCATTCTGCCTGTCGCATCTGAATTTCTGATAATACTGCCATGGGTATAGAGCTAACCACCGTTATGGGTGTTCCTGAAAGTACGGCTTCAATTTCCGCTGGCCATGAAGACCCCAAAAACTAGCTTTTGCCAATGCGGGTAACGCTGCTTTGCTTCTGATAAGACCTCACTCACGTAGTAAACCGCCTTTGTACCGGATGATCCTTTCCATCCTCCTTGCGCTCAACCACAACCACTGCGCTAACCGCCCGAGGCCCGGCTGCGATGTATAATAACATGGGCTCTTTGGACCCGCGCTGCCAGAATCGGTGCCTCAGATAACTGCTTTTTCAGAGCTTCAAACGCCTCGTCCGCCTCTTGGTCCCACACGAATTTGTCGGTTTTCCTCAAGAGTCGATATAGGGGTATTGCTTTTTCTCCAAGGCTAGATATAAATCGGCTAAATGCTGCCACACATCCCGTGAGCTTCTGAACGTGCTTCAGGCCTTCCGGTTTTTTCTGGCTGGCCTTGATTTTTTCCGGTTTGCCTCAATTCCTCTCTCGGAAACAATAAAGCCGAGTAACTTTCCGCAGGCACTCCGAACACGCACTTAGTCGGGTTAAGCTTCATCTGGTATCTTCTCAGATTCTTGAACGTCTCCTTTAGGTCATCAATGAATGTTTCTGCTTTTCTAGTTTTAATCACCACATCATCAACATAAGCATGGACGTTGCGTCCAATCTGATCCTTGAAGCACTTCTGAATGCACCGTTGGTACGTTGCGCCAGCGTTCTTTAGCCCAAAAGTCATAGTTTTGTAGCAAAAAGCTCCAAATGGGGTTATGAACGATGTTTTCTCCCAATCTTCCTTTTTGAGCTTTATTTGGTGATACCCGGAATAAGCATCCAGGAAACATAATAAGTCACAACCTGCCACTGCGTCAATGATCTGGTCTATTCTCGGAAGGGCAAATGGATCCTTTGGGCAATGCTTGTTGACACTCGTATAATCTATGCACATCCTCCACTCATTGTTCTTTTTCAGCACTAGAACCGGATTTGCCAACCATTCCGGTGAAAAACCTCCATAATAAAGCCGGTTGCAAGGAGCCGAGCTATCTCTCTCCTATAGCCTTTCTCCTTTCCTCATTTATTTTTCTCAGACCCTACTTCACAGGCCGGGACCTGGATCAACATGCAAACTGTGTTCAGCTAACTCGGTCGGGATACCCGGCATGTCGCTGGGCGTCCAAGCGAAAACGTCCTGATTCTCGCGATAAACTTGATAAGTGCTTCTTCCTCCTTGTTGTCTAAGTTGGAACCTATGGAAAATTGTTTGGAGGGATCACCCTCGACAAAAGCCACCATCTTGGTGTCCTGGGCCGCTTTAAACTTTGCTCTCTCGTCCTCCGTATTCGGTCTCTTCTTCAGTTCTACATTCCGGGTCTACTTGAGATCGGTAATACTTGAGCTCTTCCTTCCTGCAAGCCTGTTCTGCCATTGCCGCATCTCCTTCATCACACTCCGCTACCACAGCCCGGTTCCCATGTATAGTGATGGTCTGCTTTGGACCCGAAATCTTTAGCTGCAAATACACGTAACACGGCCTGGCCATGAACTTAGCGTAAGCCGGCCTTCCGAACAGCGCGTGATAAGGGCTTTGCGCAATTTCACTACCTCGAAGGTGAGCCACTCCACTCGGAAGTTATCCTTGGATTCTCCGAAAGCGACTTCAAGCGTTATCTTCCCTTCAGGGCACGTCGAGTGACCCGACACAATCCCGTGGAAAACTGTAGAACTTTTCTACAGCTGAGACTCCTTGAGCCCCATGCGTAGAAAGGTTTCCCAATATAGAATGTTGATGCTACTTCCACCATCCATCAAAATCTTTTTCAGCTCGTAACCATTGACCTGTGGTGCAACCACCAAAGCTAACACACCCGGGTGTTCTATTGTTTCCGGGTGATCCCTTCTGCTCCATGTTACCTCTTGGTATGACCATCTCAAATATCTCGGAACACCTGAAGAAACCGAATTTACGGCCCTTTTAAGTATGTTTCTATCTTTGTTAGAAGTCCCGGTAGTGTGAACATGGTACTGTCCTAACTGTTTTGGGTTGGCTTGGAAACCCCAGCACCTCCTTGATTATTACCCGGATTGCCACCTCCTGCGTTGCCAACGGGGGGTGGCTCGTTGCCCGGGTTTCCACCCGGACCCGGTCCTCCTCCCTGGCCTGCACCTCGTAGGGCCTTATGTATTTCCTCGTTCTTCCATCTCTGTAAGTCCACACATGCTCCAATGAATGATTAGCCGGCCTGCCATTCCTGCTATGACACGGAAAGGGCATCCTGAAGGCCTCTATATGGTTAGCCGGCCTCGGTGGTCCTTGGTAGTTTCCTCCATTGAAGTTTCCTCCGTTGAAATTTCCTCTGCCCTGGGTCTTGCAAACCCGGCTTCTGTATTAGCAACAAACTCGGAATTTCCTTCGTATGGGTGCTTGTGCTGGTTATTTCCATTACTTCCTCCGTTATTACCCGGTGCAGCCCCCTTGTCGGGTCTTCCGTTGTTGTTTGCGTTGGCTTTCGCTTTTTTGTCATCAATATCCTCCTCTGTTGTGTCTGTGGCAGCGTGCTTGTTGCAAGCGTCCATCAATTCTCCCATTGTAACCTCCGAGGCGTGCCGACTAGATTTCATGCGTGTCAGCTTTTGCACCAAGGGTATGTATTTGCACGTTTTCGCCATAGCTTGCAATGCATCTTTTGGCTCGATATTAGTGGAAGAGTGGAGAATTTCCATAACCCGGCGTACCCAGCTACGCGCCGACTCTCCCTTCTTCTGGACGCATCGCTCTAAATCGTCAATCGTGAATAACTTTTGGCACGTCCCATGAAAGTGTTTGATGAAGGCAGTTTTCAGCTCACTGAATTGATGGATCTTTCAGGCAGGTTATTGAACCACAACTTTGCTGCTCCTTCAGACATCATGAGATACATGAACTTGGCTTGAAGCTTTTCTGATGCGTTGCGGATAGACATCGCCATCTCATAACTGCTCAACCAGGTCTCTGGGTCCATAGTTGGCTCGTAGTTCACAACTTTACCCGGTTCCTTGAATTTATCCGGGTACGGTTCTGCCCTGATGGCGTCCGACAGACACTTAGGGCCGGCCAGGTTGGTCAATACCGGCCTTGCGTGCGATACATGAGACTCGGCTGGCACGGCTGGGGGTGCGGCGCCTACTGCCCCTTGTAATGCTGACCCGGCCATGCGCCTTGCACGGGAACTGTCAACTATCGCCTGTGCTGCCGAGACTGCGGGGCCCGCTAGCCTACGAGGAGGAGGCGGCATTTGCTGCTGCTCTGCCCTCCGCCGTGCCGAGCTCGACTGAATATTCCTCGTGTTTCCGGGTTGCCGGCTGACATACGGTGTCCCGTGCAAACCACTTCTGTGATCTGAGTAATTTGCCTGCTGAGCCACTTCGGTGCGTAGCATCTCTATGGCCTGCCGAGTTTCGATTTCTCGAGGCGTCTCTCCCAGTGGGATACGGTCGAGCGCTAGAGTCGCGGCGTACACGTTATCCATGGGATTGTTGAAGTGACCTGGCGGAGTATGAAATCGCGGTGGTGGTGCGGTATTGCCAACAGCGATCCCAGTTTGCAACGTGGGTAACCCGGCCTGCACGTTTGCCGACTGTCCTCCCAAGGTTGCAGCATGATATCCGGCTTCTTGATTTACGCGCGGGATTGGTTGATCCTGAGGGGTAATGAACAACGCAGCCAGCTGCAAGTTTCCACCGGTTGCCGGTAATCTCGTCTGGTGCATCTGATTGTAAATCCTAGTCGACTGAGCTTGAAGACGATTCTCCGGTTCTTCCAATTCACGCTGGCGCACGGCCATCCCTTCTTTCTCGGCTTCGACTCTCTCCTTTGTTGATCCAATGCACGGCGAGCCACATCCAGATCTCGGGCACGTGCCTCCGCGTTTTATAGGGTTATCACCGTCGCTAGCACTGTGGGATCTAAGATTAGGTTATTGTTGAACAGAGCCGGATTTCGCGGAACCGAGGCTCCCGCACCCGGTGTTCTATTTGCTGTGAATCCAAATATGTTCCTTTGCCGTTCGCTTTCTCCGGTATGACTCGTAACAGAGGCCGACTCTCAATCGACCCGGGCTATAACCAGGTTTCCGTCAACCGGTGCCTGCTGTTGGGCCAGCGCTCGCGCCGCTCCGACCGTGGCCGTCGACACATCCCCTTGAATAAGATTGATTGCAGGGGCTGTGTAGACCGCGACCCGGCGCGCGATGCCTGGTGAAGATTCGTATTCCTCTTCGTCACAGCTATCTTCCTCGTACCGGTCTTCAAGCAGGTGCAGGATAGACTCGGTATCATCTTCTTTTGTGACCCGGCCACGCGGGGTCCATGCCGGCTCCTCCGGCTGTTCCCTCTTCGTGGTGGGCTTCTTCTGGATCGGCTGTCCCGACCGATTCCTCTCCATCCGACTGAACGCAGGTCGCTTCTCCTGACACAGAATCATATTCAATATTATCAGGAACAGAACCAGATGCACGTACCATACCGATGAAGACGCTGACCCAGCGGATCGTGACGATAGAACCGGTTTCCAGCAGATCCGACTCTGGTCCCCAACCAAAGTCGTCCACCATCTCTCTCCTTCAGGGTTGGTGATGATCTCGCCGATGACGAGGTTCTTCATGCTTTCCCGAGCTTCTCCCGTGATGTAAACACCCTTGGACGTAGGCCCCACGGTGGCGCCAACTGTCGTGGGATAATCACGGCAGATGTTACCGGGGGTAACTTACGTTGGGGCAAATCGACTCTGGTGTTTGGGAGAGGGTTAGCTCAGGGGAAATCATGTTAACAGGTGATCTGGTAGCTCGGGCTGCAATGTCGCCGAGTCTCCGATCTGGATCAATTATCAGCTCTCGTGCCACAAGAATACTCGAATATCGGGTAAAAAACTCTCTCTTTCTCTTCCCAGGAGCCGGTTTATATCTTACCCGGCTCTCTGGCTTCCTATACAAGACATACCCGGAATCCTACCCGGAAACCGCACACAACCCTAAGTTTTCTTATCGTGACCCCCAAGATACGGGTTACAAGACCTACGTTCCCCTTTGGGCCTTCTAGAAACTCCTCCTCCTTGGGCCGGGTCTTGTGCGATTCCCTTTGGGCCGGGTTTCACCTGGGCATAAGCCTACCGGGTTACCATCTCCCCATCAGTACTCCACCGAGTAGGATACTCGCGGTCAGTCTCTTCTTCCCTCTTCTTGCACGCCGAGAGCTGTTGTGGCCGGTTTGGCCTCTTGTAAGTGCTGGTGAAGTTGCTGATGAAGGCTTCCGAGAAGTCAAGCCAGTAGTTGATGCTAGCTTTCGGCAGATTGTTGAGCCAGATCCGGGCAGGGCCCTCCAGCATCTGAGGCACATACCTCGCAGCCCATCTTCGATTGCTGCCGGCAACGTACACAACAGTAACATAGTCATTCAGCCAGTCATCTAGCTTGGTGCCTCCATCATATGTCTTGGTACCTCTAGCCAGCTGGAACTTGGGCACGACCGACTCCCCCATGATCCTGGGATCGAAGCAACTTGGCCCGGGTGGGCCCCTCGCTTATATCTCTTCGAACAGGTAGATCCTGTCCAGCTTGTACCTTGCATCACTCGACTGCAACATCCTCGCTCCCAACCGAGCTGCCATATCTCCTCGGTCGGCGTACCCGGCTTGCTCCATCGCGGAGTACCCGTCATTGTAACTGTCCTGGTGCACCGGACCGGGTGGAACAACCGGATTGACCACTGCAGCAACTGCTTGTGGTTGAACAACATGCTGAATTGGGTTGGCAACATGATGCCGAGATGGGCCATCTCGGTTGCCTCCTTGACCCTCTTGGTGAACTCGGGCGGCCTGATGGCCAGTACCTGCAGCAATGTGTTTTTGACCGGGCTTCCGCTCTACAGCGTGCTGTTTTCCGGCGACAGCCGGATCGTACACCTGCATCTTCTTGCTTCTCCCGGAGTTTACACTCGGAGCCCTCTCACCACCGGGAAGTGGTGATGAGGCATGTTTTCCGGATCTTGCCCCATGCGACTAAACAACATGAGACGCACCAGCTCCCGGATTTGCTTTCCGGAAAGCCTCATTCTGCCTACCAGCTTCCAGAACAAGCTAATTGAGCCGGTCCTGAAGCCTAATGCGAGCCTCACAAGACAAGTTTGGTAACTCGGCAGCAACTACCTCTGCAGCTCTAAGTGTTTTGGCAGGAGAGCTATACTTAGGCCTACCAGCTGATGTCATACTACCAGATTTGCTAGCAGCTTTACCATCTCTAGGTAGTTCAACACCTAGATTGCGACGAATGATTCTTATCTTGCTAGGATTTCTAGAAACAGGAGTAAAACCATGGGCTCTATTGAACTCATTTTGATCAAGGTTGAGCTCCAGCCTAACCTTTTCCAGTTCCTGGGCTTCCTGGAGCAAAGCCTGGCGCTGCTGCTCGAGCTGCACCCTCAACACCGTCGGATCCGCATCCGTGGCGAGAGGCATGCCCAAGTTCTCGACGACACCGACACGAGCCGTCGGTATCATAGTTGATGTAGAAGGAGCCTTGTAGCCCGTTTGATTCTAGGGCTTGTCGTAGGGCTTGTGGCTTGGACGAGCAGCCGGCTCGTCACGACTTCGGGTGCAGTGGGCGCACCTTTCCCGGCAGCGATAGTCGGGCCAGTCATCATCACCTCCACGCTGCCCGCAGAGCGGCCGGGTGGCTGCCCGCGGACGGCGGGAACGACAGGAAGGTCCGCAACAACGAGCACCACCTCGGGGTACTCGCGGATGACGGTGGTGGCGACGTACACCAGATGCGCGCCGAAGGAGACGATGAAGCCGCCCGCAGGCACGTGCCTGCCGCCGAAGTCACCCGCATTGTCGGTGACAAAGTCGAGGGAGCCAAATCTATGGGCAAGGCCACAAACCACGCGCTCCACCCGAACGAGAAATGGGTACCGTCCGGATATGAACCCAGGCAACGCCACTGCTGGCCCCACGGTGGGCGCCAACTGTCGTATTGGGGAGAAGACAGATGTCATAGGATGGCTAAAGTTGGGGCCCATGGACGCTGTAGGTATCCGGGGAGGGATCGCACGCCTAAACAGGCGCGCTCAGAACACTGCAAACGACACGATCTACCCAGGTTCGGGGCCCTCGTGTGGAGGTAACACCCCTACTCCTGCCTCTCTCTCTGTATAATGGTATGCCGAGTACAAGAGTTCCTCTCCGTATCTCTTTATTTCTCTCTGTGAGTAATAATGCCTCTAGGGTTAATCCACCGATTGTCATCGTCCCTCGCGCAAGAGGGGGTAGGCCACCTTATATACTGGTGGCCAACCACTATTCTACGAATAGAAGTACTGAATAGACAAACCACTGTGCAGCAGCGCGCGCCTCAGTGTCTTGCTGACAGTGTCCCCGAAAGTCTCCGTGGTAGGCCGCTGACATGTCTTGTCCCCCTTGTCAGTCACCACGGGAGGCCACTGACATGTCCTGTCCCCCTTGTTAGGGACAGGATTGACACCGCCCATACCGCACTATATCCACGTCTGGTACAGATTACCACATACCTAGTAAGTTGAACCACATGCCGTACGGCCCCAGGATACGCGGGATTCACCTCAACGGCTCCATTGACTTTGCCTCCGAGTAGAACAACTTCTCCTCTATCCGGATCATCCGTGTGCTACCCGGCTGACCCGACAGACGCTTGAATCTTCCCTTGGTCTTGTTTCTGCCGGATAGCCCCAACCGGGTACCATCCAACCGGGTAGCATCCTATCCGGCACGTACCAACTCAGTACGACCGAACTCGGTAAACAATGCCTTGAACTCGTTTCTTCACCTGCCCTAGCCCTACTCGGGGGTAGCCCCCGACACATCCCAATCCTTACTACATACAATGGTTGAGTAGCACGGGAGATATGAAAGTGAGCCATATGGTGCGTGTGGACTTTCAGATTGGTCCCTATAAGGATACGATTGAGTTTGATGTGGTTCATATGACTGTTTGCCACTTGTTTTTTGGAAGACCGTGGAAATTTGATAGGAGTGTGAAGCATGATGGAAGAGAAAATACCTATGAGTTGTATTGGCATGGGAGAAACATAATTTTGAGGCCTATGACACCACAACAAATTGTAAATGAGTCTCTAAAAGAATTGAAGTGACTCTCAAAAATGAGAGTGAGAGGCTAGAGAAGAGAGAAAACAAAAATGTTGTGCATGATAGTAGCAAAAACAAGCCGAGTGGTAAAAATAAAAGTGAGGGAGTGAGCCTATTATGTATGTTAACCACTGCCGTGGATGTGTAAAGACAGATGCCATAGGATGGCTTAAGGTTGGGGCCGATGGACACTGTAGGTATCCGGGGAGGGATTGCACGCCTAACTGGCACGCTCACAACACTGTAAACACCACAATCTACCCAGGTTCGGGGCCCTCATGTGGAGGTAACACCCCTACTCATGCCTCTCTCTTTATATCTGTGTGTCGAGTACAAGAGTTCATGAAGCTCAAGGAGCTAGAGGAAGAAGAACCTCTCTGCTAGTTTTCTCTCTTCACATAGCTAAGCCAAACCTCAGATTCCTCGACCCTCACGCAGGAGGGGGGAGGCAACCTTATATACTGGTGACCACCTACTACCTCTACGTAAGCAAGTACTAATTAGGTGACTAGTCACTGTGCCATACCGCACGCCTCCGTGTCCTCGCTGATAGTCGCCGAAAGTCTTCGCGATAGGGACGCTGACATGTCCTGTCCCCCTTGCCAGTGACATGACATGGCCTCACCCATACCACACACTGTACCCATGTATGGATACATATCATCACGCGCCTAGTAAGTTGAACCGCATGCCTGTACTGCCCCTGGATACGCGGGATTCACCCAACGACTTCATTGACTTTGCCTCCGGGTAGACCTGCTGCCTTCTCTATCTAGATCATCCAAGAGCTACTCGGATGACCTTGACACTTGCTCGAATCTTCCCCTTGGTATCTTGTTCTTCTTGCCGGATAGCACCCTATCCGGCCGGGTACCATCCTATCCGGCCCGTACCAACTCGGTATGACCGAACTCGGTAACCAGTACCTTGAACTCCATTCTTCACCAGTCTTACCCCTACTCGGGGGTAGCCCCCCGACATTAGTCCCCGAAGCTGGTATGGTCCGGTGAACTCGGACGCTGGGCCGTGCCAGCTTAAACCAAAGTTCTTCAAAGAACACAGCCGAGTTGCACCCAACCCGGTCAAGCACCATTTGAACTCGGATCCAATCCGTTATCGCTTGAGGGGATTTCCTCCTTGAACCGGATAGACCAAACTGCTTTGGATTTTGATGAGATCCTAGCACTTAGCTAATTCTTCGGAACCTTGCCGCTCGATTCAGCACACCTCTCTATCTTCGCGTGTAAGGCTCTACACATGGCGCGCAACTGCAGCCCACGTCGCCTCGGGTCTTGTGCGGCTGCACTGCACGTGCTCCACCTGTGTTATCCACTGCACCAGGCACTCTTGCCATCGTGTCGCATCACATAGAGCACTCGAGCATCCACGTCGCACGACGTGGGATCGATTGCACCTGTTACGCGCGAGTTAATCGCTACGTGCGTTACTAACGGGCGCAGTAACCCCCACGCACCCACTATCTTTTCCACGATAGATCCGCGGAGTAACTGTGCTATGGGAGGGGTGTAAATACCCCCGCGCCGCCCGTTGCCTCGTCTTCCTCGTCATTTGCCCCCTTTCCTTGCTCCTTCCTCTCGTAAACCTGCAACGAGCGCTCCGCTCCGCCGCGAATCCACCGCACACTGTCACGCCGCGCGCAGAGAGAGGACAAGATCATCCCCGCACGCCACCGCTCACCGGAGTGCGCCCGGGCCTCAAGTTCTTCACTGCAACACGCGGCTATCCCCGACCTCGCGTCGCCCTTGCCGTACGACTGCACCGCTCCTTCTTCTTCGAGTTCTTCCTCCCGGTGACGAGCCACGAAGTTTGTCTTCCGCGCCGCCGCGGCCCTTCTACGACCGCTTCAGCCGGAGCCTCTCCTCTCGCCCTCGCGCTATCCGGATACATCCGGATCCAGATCTTCCCCGATGGCGCTCGAGGCCGTCGCCGACCTGAATCTGGAGGGCCCTGCATCCACCCGCGCCAACTGGGAAGGGTCAGATGTGACCGCCAGAGACACCCAATGGTTGGTGAACACCCACCGGGTAGCGCCCGGTGTCATCTGCAGGCCACCCGGCAATGAGTTGGAGCCGCAGCCCTAGCCCGGTGAGTGCGTCGTATTCCTTAGCCATTTCAAACGCGGCTTCGGCCTCCTCATATCCAATTTTATGCAACAGTTTCTCCGCCACTTTGTCTTGCAACCACACCATCTTCCGGCTAACGCCATTGCAATGCTATCCACCTTCGTAACTTTCTGCGAAGCGTATCTCGGTTTCTACCCCACGGTAGACATTTGGGACAAATACTTTCATTTCCGCCAGCAAGTTCTTCCCAACAAGGCCAACCCGGATGCACCCAAGGTGATAAACCACACCAGTACGGCCATGATTTTCTCCCGGAATCCCTGCGCTTATCCCCGGGTTCTACGACTAGACACATGTCGGAAGTGGCAAAGGGGATTTCTGTATGTGAAGAACCCCACTCCGAAAGAAGGCGCATAGCCGGTCGATCTCATCAAGTTGCCCCCCTTCCAGAATTTTCCTCCAACTGCCATGAAGAACTGGGGGTATAACCCAAAGAAAACCGTGCCGGATGCCAACAACGTCGATAACCAATTGAAGCAACTGCTGGAGCTGGGACTCCGACCGGATGACTTGATCGCCACCTGGGTGAGCCGCCGGGTTCTCCCTCTCCAACTCCAACACTCAAGATGTGCTTCATGGGTGGGTCCCACGACTGCACGCGCACCACCACCTTCGAGCTCAGCAAGGAGGAAGTGGCCCTCTGGGCTCGCTCCATCCTCAAGGCCACCCTCTCGGACACTTGGGAATACATCCTCGCGCCATACAGCCGAGATCGGCCAGCCCCCCAAGTACGTCCTCTTAATTCTGCCGAGTAGCTCTCAGCTCATTAGCTTCCAAACGTACTTAGTTGATTCTGCTTTCTACTTTTCATACATTGCCGAGTAGGAGTTACCCGGGTTTTTCCTAAGTAGACTTAGCTTTGGTATGCTCTCTGTTTGCATGCTATACCGGGTAGAATCCCAACTCGGCTCTCCTGAATAGACTTAGCTTTTGTATGCTTTGTGTTTGCATGCTGTGCCGGGTAGAATCCCAACTCGGCTCTCCTAAATATACTCAGTTCCTTATGCTTTGTGTTTGCATGTATAGGTCATTCCTCGCCAGAAAAGGAAGACAAAGCGGTCTTTGAGCGGAACTGGCAGCCGAACCGGACCGAGGACGATGAAGAGCAGTTTGATGTCCAGGACACACTCTGCATTCCGCTTGCCACCGCCCCAGGCCAAGATGGTAAGTCCCGAGTCTCCACATCAATCCGGGACTGGTCCGAGGGTGATGAAGGTGACCGAGTCCACCTGCATGTACTGATGCTTTCCGGCTCATTCTCGGACTCATATATGTATTTTCTCTTCTTGCTTGCAGACGAGATGGAGGAGGAACCGATTGACGCGGAGCCCGTGTCAGTCGCTTCCCTCTCCGAGTTGAGGAAGCGATCCGGCAGTGGTGCCCTCGAGCCCCCCCACTTCCAAGAGGCATAAGAAGGGCGTGAGGAAGAATACTGTCGTGGGATAATCACGGCAGACGTTACCTGGGGTAACTTACGTTGGGGAAAATCGACTCTGTTGTTTGGGAGAGGGTTTAGCTCAGGGGAAATCATGTTAACAGGTGATCTGGTAGCTCGGGCTGCAATGTCGCCGAGTCTCCGATCTAGGGTTCAATTATCAGCTCTCGTGCCACAAGAATACTCGAATATCGGGTAAAAAACTCTCTCTCTTGGCCTCTCTATCCCAGGAGCTGATTTATATATTACCCGGCTCTCTGGCTTCCTATGCAAGACATACCCGGAATCCTACCCGGAAACCGCACACAACCCTAAGTTTCCTAATCGTGACCCCCAAGGTACGGGTTACACGACCTACGTTCCCCCTTGGGCCTTCTAGAAACTCCTCCTCCTTGGGCCGGGTCTTGTGCGATTCCCTTCGGGCCGGGTTTCACCTGGGCATGAGCCTACCGGGTTACCATCCCCCCCATCAGTAGTCCCCAGAATAGCTTGGGCTTCTCGGGATCAACCACGAAGCGCATGCTATTCCCTGCAGAACAATAAGCATTCAAATTCATAATATACCGGGTTAGAGTGCTTTAACCATAGCTAGGCCTGCTCGTTGGGCGGTCCATATAATTACCCGGTTTTTTTTTCAAGTCGGGGCATCATTTCCCGGGTCAACACTCCAAAGAAACGTAACAAGACCCGACATTTGTATCGCTATCAGTTAATCCGAATAATACACCCAAAATCCATCTCAATCTTTATCCTGATATCTCGCAACGGATACCTTGATACCTATCCCCAAATATCCGGGCCGGATCAATCTATACCGAAATGTTTTCACTTACCGCCCAAACCTAGGTTTTTCCCCCGCGCCTATAAATAGGCCCCAGGGGTCGACCCTAGATCCAATCGGCCATTTCTTCTTTTCCCTCTTCTTCTTGCTCCACCTCCGCGCCCACGAGCCCCAAAGCGAGCCCGCATTCACCAGAGCTGCACCAGCACCTGCGGGGTCGCCGCCGGTCGCTGCCGCCAACGCCTGCAACCACTCCTCCATCCGAGCCGCCGGAGTTCCCGAGACGGGCTGCCGTCGCCAGCGAATCGCCACTACCGCGCTCGCCATCGTTCCCGGATCGCCGCCGCCGCGCATCTCCACCAACAAACCATCCCGGTAATTTCCTTCATCCACTAGATCTAGATTTCTCCTTGCCTCAATCTCGCGCTAGTATTTTAGATCAAATCTCACTCCATAGTCATCCGCCATTTCTCCATTAGCTAGGCACACCCTTGCAATTTCCAATCTCGTATTTTTCCACAACTTGCTCTTAGCTTGATCCATTTCCATATCCTTCGCAAACGCTTAGCCGGTTTACTCTTCCTTTTACTGCTGCATCGAATAGTTGCGATCTTCAATTTTTTCGGCCTTTACTTACTCGCATTTTACCTTCATTTAGATCTACACTCCATGGCTCCCAAGGCTAGCGCTAAGCTGAAGGGCAAAAACCCGGCTGGGAAGCAAAAGCCGGGTCAGTCGATTTCCGCCAGTTGGGCGAAATCGACTGTCACCAAGGCCAAGATTGACGAGCTGGCCGAGTCGGGTGTCCTGCCCGCTGAGTCGGACATCCAGTGGAGGACGCCGGGTGAGGAGACCCGGCCTTCACCAGGCCCGGGTGAGGTAGTCGTATTCCTCGAGCACGTGATCCGGGGTTTCCGCCCCCGGGTCACCCTTTCTTCCGGGATCTTTTAGACCACTATAAACTCCGGTTATTTGATATCGGCCCAAACTCCATGTTAAATATCTGCCACTTCATAGTCTTGTGTGAGGCTTATTTATGCATTCCTCCAAACTTGGCTTTATTGTTAGAACTATTCTAATGCAAACCCTGCCGGGAGAGCACGGACGGGGCCCTCCTGTTTTGTGTGTGTTGGGGGGGGGGGTCTCGATTCAGAGACGTAAAAACTCTCTGATGCCGACTCTTAGTCTTCACTCTCATGTGAAGCACTGGCAGAAAACATTTTTCTACTGCCGAGACACATCTTTACCCGGCGAGAAGCCTTTGCCGGGTTTCTCTGATAATGTCCTTTCTCTTTCCGATAATCTAAACTCTTTCGCATCCGAGGCCGATAGACTGTCTATCCGGCCTCTTCTCCAGAAACTCGCTGTACTTTCAGCCCAAGGGCTTATTGGGCTTAACCTCATAAAAACCTGGGTCAGCTGCCGGATCCAGCCAAACAGCATCCGGCCCAAGCTTATGTGCGATTACTCTGGGCACATCACCGACTCTCTCCGATACTCGGAGAAAACTTACCCGGCCGCAGATGTAAATAAAATCATGAAGACTTTCTTGGCTGAGAGAGTTGATGTTATCAAGAGCATCGCCGGGCTTGCCCCTTTTACACGCGCTAAGCCGGCTCCTCCAGTAAGAACCGGCTATCACTCTTTATTTCGACTGTCACTTCTTATGTATAGATACTAACTTTTATCTCTGTGTTTCTTACTCAGGAAACTGGCGCATTCTGGAAGATTTTCACCCCTCCCCCCTCTGAAAACTCGGAGGAGGAGGAAGAGGAGGAGTCGACTGATAGCGATGAAGGTAATTCCGGGTCTCTTCTTAATAACTACTTCGTTAGCTTATTAGACCAAACTTCTCCTTCTTCCGACAATGCTCCTCACTCACCAGCGCTAGAGGACAAGGACGACACTCAATCAGAAGAGAGTGAAGCAGAGCCGGAGGCTGATGTTGGGGCGAAGAGGAAGAGCAGGAGAGTCGTCTTCAAGGTGCCATATTCTTCCATGAACTCGAAGCCATACTCCTATGCCAATATGTGCGAACTTAACAGGCATCTAACCACTTCACCATCTCTGAAGGAATCAACTCCAGCCAAACGACGGGCAACCCGGACCTCTCCAGGTGACGATCCTCTTAACCCGGGTATTCCCATGTCGCCCGCTCGCCGAGCCGGTACTCCTCCAACTTATCAAAACCATATACCTCGAAAATTTCCATCTCCGAATAATCCCTTAGCCGGACAACTCCGGGTCTCACTTTCCGATTCTTTATCAGCATCTTCTGGGTCCAGCAACGATCTCCCAGCCGATTTCGTCGTGAATACCGGGTAACTCGCTACCCTTACTAACCAATATACCTTTATTTTCCTTGTCTTCCATCTATTACTTACTAACTTTTCCCTTTTCTTTCTCAGAGCCAAGGTTACACTTAGTGACCCAGAGGATATGCACGTTGATAACCCGGCCATGGAAGACCCGAAGAGTGCTACCAAGCCCGCGTCTGGTGGTGAAGAAGAAGAGCCGAACGACCCCATTGTCCCAGATACCGGGTTTCCCCTGCCGACTCATCAACCGGCTGACGCTGATGTCGAGTTTCTGGGAACACAGAGGGCTGCCCCTGCTCCTAACACCCAAGCGGCCAGAGTCGACCCAATGAAGCAGGAAAGGACCCCTCCACCGGGTAATCAGAACCCTAGCTCCTCCAGGCCAAATCTGAGTGGCCTTGACTTTGAAGGGATGCTAGATGAACTTTTTTCTCTAAAGACCAATGAAAGAGATATTCTGGAATCCCTAGCAGCTGAGCATCAGGTAACTCTACCGATATTATTTGCGTACTCACCTAGTCCCCAAGTTCCATGTGAACTATACATAGTTTACTCGGTACTTCCATAGCTATATAACCTTCCATACTCGGTTTTTACGCTGCAACCGACTAATATCTCCTTGTCTATTTTTCAGGCTTATGTGACCCGGACGGAGGAGATGTTGGCGAAAACCAACGAACTCCTCCGAGTTGAGACCAAACTCCGAGAGGAGCTGGAGGTCGAGGTGAAGGACCTTTCCAAGGATTGCAAGAAATACAAGAAAAAGCTCCACCATGTTGAGAGTTTACTGAAGAAATTATCGACCTCTGTTGCCGATACATACAGCTTCATAATTGGTAAAGAAACTTAACTTCCTGACTAAGACTCGGGTTTCTCATTTGATAAGGTCTATGACCCGGACCTTACCACTTTACTTTTCCCTTTATTCTGCAGGTCCGGGTGACAAAGTTGATGATGAAGATGACATAGAGAAATTAAAGACCTTGAAGGTGGTTATCCAGCAATTTTCTGCGGGGACCAAGTGGACCCTTGAAGCCGTGAGGTGGCCCGGTGGTTATGGCGGTGTATCCCAAATGCTTGATGCGCGCTCAACGGTCCCTGCTTGGATCGACCACTGGAAGCGCTCGGCGTGCCGGGTTGGGGTGACCCGTGGCCTTGCATTGGCCAAAGCCTACTTTCCTAAGCTTGAGCCGGCAACGCTTGTGAATGGGTTCCCCGAATTCAACACAGACGGCTCTCGATTCTCGGCAAAGGACTACAAGGCTATCCATACTCAGATACGTCACTCGGCAAGCTTGATAGCCGATAAACTTGACGTGAACAAGCTTACCCCTCCGTACAACGCTGAAGATAAGCCGGTACCTTCTGATTTCCCTGCTCCCTTTGATATGCTAGCCCGGTGGAAGGAGGAAGTTGCCAAGAGGAAGGCCGAGGCCGGCTCTGTGCCAGCATCATCCACTCCAGTCATCCCTCCTACAGCTCGCGCTGATACCGTGGTTGATCCGGATACGGAGGCAAGGAAGGCTACAGAAGAAAACACTGAAGACCCGGCTACCAAGACTGCTGCTGAAGACTCGGGTATGAATGCCGAGTAAAGTTTGTCCACAAACACTCATTCGGCCAATAGGCATGTTTGTAATATGCCTGATACAATTATTTGTTTAATAGTGCGCCTGTGCGCTTTTGATACTATTCCCTTGGTTTGTAACACACTTAAACTCTTATGGCTTTGATGGCCCTTTTGGCCATCCACCTTGATATGCTTTCTCCAGTCTTAAGCTTTTTGCCGCTTTTCTGATCTTTCCTCTTTTTCCACATCTATGAGACTTGGTTTCCGGGTCTCAGGATTTTTGACTGAGTGAACTTTTGCTTCTTAAGTCCCCAAGACTCGGATTTTTGGGTTTTAAGCTCGATAGCTAAACAGTTTGTTGCTTTCCTCAAATTCCCATGTCCCCAAGGCCCGAATTTCCGAGTCTAGGGATTTGTAGTTTTTAAGAAAAAGCTGCCTGTTTCTGCCAGGGCCCAAAATATATAGCTACCCATATAAATTTTGAAGCTATGCTTAATACATTGTGAGTTTCCGGCTGTAGCCTTTTACTCCGCATAACTTGTGGTTTGGATGACCCTTTTGATCCTCTTTGTTGTAAGCCGGCTTTCACATGGATATCCAGTGCTGCTATAACTGTATAAAAACAGGGTCAGGGAAGTCCCAATGGGCATCATGACTGCTTGTGATTATACGTTAGCAAGACACGCCACATTATTGCGAGTCACATCAAGCTTAAACAAGAGAAATCAAGAACATTCGGCTCTATTGTCCAGTTATAAGATTGTAACCGTACTTATTGCAAGTAATCGGTCCTCATTACTTAATGGCATCGTGGCCGGGTCTTGAGATTATAGCTGTGCTATTCAAGCAATCAGCCCCCAAGACCTATATATGCAATCTATGAAATTTTAAACCTAGTGCATTATAACTAAACAATAAATACTTACCTGATATGGAATAAAGTAAAACAGAAAAATTAAGAACAAACTAACAGAAAATAAAAAGAAAACAGTATCATAGTTTAACCATCTCTTTATTGATATGAGAAAAGTTAGGTCAACAAGCCGCCTCATTAAAAACTCTTCAGTCCCCTTAGGTACCCTGGATAGGAAAAGAGTGCGTCGGAAACCTGCTGCCTGTTACATCGTGCAATTCAACTTGTGAACCTAGCCTATGCTAAGTGTAGTAGGGATGTAGCTGAGCCACGTTCCATGGTCTTTCCCGCTTTTGCATAGATGAAGTGGTATGGGTGGTGTCATTGCCAGTATCCGACTCTTCCCTTGCATCTATTAGGTAGTATGATCCATTGTGCAAATTCCGGCTTATGACGAACGGGCCTTCCCATGGTGGAGATAACTTGTGCCTTCCTTCCTTTGACTGTACTAGGCGTAATACCAGGTCTCCTTCCGGGAAGACCCGGGTTTTGACCCGCCGACTGTGGTATCGCCTCAAATCCTGTTGGTATATACACTACACCACAACACCACATTCCCTACAGACGTCTGTTGGGAATAGTCCTAGACGCCGTCCATAAATCGGTCGGGAAAAATTGTCTCGGACTGTCGGTCGGTAATACTGCTGTACACTGTCTGATCATCGGTCGGGAATTGCAGGATATTTGGTGTCAAACTGTCGGTCGGTAATATATTTGTCCCCATCGAACAGGTTGGTCGGAAATAATGCCGACCAATATTTGGTTGGGCCTGCCAGCCAGGCGGGCTTAGCGCGCGGTTTTTTCACTTGGGCCAAATCTACCGCGCGCTCACGATTTGTCTTGTGGTCGCGCGCGTCCACGAAAAAAGGAGGGGCCAGGGGCCTTTGCTTGTTTGCTCCCCACCTGCCAACCCTAATCGTGTGGCCTTCAGCAAACCCTCTGCGCCGCCATCCACCCACCCTTCTCCATGGCCGCTGTCTCCCCAACCCTCCAGATCGGGGACCATGGGGCCATGCGCCCTGGCTGCACGAGCGCCGAAAACCGGACAAGGCTGACGCCGGGAAGCCGCTGGAGACCGCCGCCGCCACGAGTGCAGCGTCGAAGGTCGGAGTCTCACCTCACGCCTCCATGGTCGCCGGGCTAGGCGCTCGCCCGGGCACTGCTCCGCTTCGCCACGCCCCAAGGGAGGAGGGAGAAGCACGCAGGAGCACACAGACGCTGAGATGACAGGACCACCGTCCGCCGTGATGGGCCAGCGCCCTTGGTGAGGAGACCCAAGCTCCCATGGATCCCATCAGGGAGAGATCGCGCGGCAGAAAAATGACCCTCCCCGCGCCACCATCCTCTTGCATCTCCCTGCTGAAGGTAAGGGCCCTGGTCTTTGGCCTCATCTCCACCTTTTTTTTCTTAACCTGGAGCAGTGAGAGATTAACAAGGGACGCTGTACAACTGTATATGCAGTTTTAATACATGAGAAGATGTAGTTTTAATACATGAGAAGACTACTGAATTTCGTTTTGTGGTCTGACCATCTGTCTTAAAAAAGATACTATAGATTAACGAGCAAAAAGATTTAGAAATCCCATGAACTGTAGATGCTGTACATTAAGTGTTGAATAAGTAGATCTGTTCTCATTCTAGTGATTCTGACGTTCAGTAGAGGCTTCTAACTACTCCCTTCTGTGATCAGGACATTGGAGAAAACACCTCCCTTTTGCAATCGACGAGGTTCAATTCGCGTGATATGGATGCCTCAAGGTTTTGCATTTTTTTCTTTTTTCAAGTTTTTTAAATACCTCCCTTTTCTTTGTGACAAAAATTGCAGTGCTTCCCTGCCTGAGTACCTTGTTCCCTGACATATTTTTGTGTAATTTACCACAGGGGAGAAATGAGAGAAATGGTGGAAAAAAGGGCATCATCGTTCGTTTCATTAATTGTCGGTTCTAGGTTAGCTCATAAAAGCATCCACACTATATGTCCATGACAGTATATACCAATTTATGGTTCAGCAATGATGGACGATGATGTACATGTGAATATAGGTGTGGGCATTTTACTACCAGAGACATTAAGTTGATTTTCTATTATTTGCTGTAGGGGTTACAAATAAATAAACACAAACGATTATACACTATTTTAAAACCACCAATTTTCTATTGATTTTTTACTGCTGAGCTAACGCACATACTTTCAAATTCTGCTTCACTTACCATGCTTTCTCAAACAAAGTTGTCTCATTATTAATGAAATAAAAAAAATTCATCTATATTGCAGCGACTCTTGAAGCATATAGGCGAGACATCAGCCAAAGCATCAATTGTATATAGGATGCATGAAACCGACCGAGTCATTGCTCAACATTAATTCAACTTAATATTGTAATGCCTTTTCATTTGAACGATGCCTTAAAGTTGAACTATCTCTTTCAGGTGCGTAAGATACCATGAGCATGAATACTGGAAATTCCGCGAACGGGAAACAAGTACCTCAGCCATGCAACCGACCAGCTCAACATTATCTCCAAGGATCTGGCCTCTTGCATATCAGTCAACTAGTAACAAGTTTATAAATACATTGTTTACCTTCTTGTACTACTAGTGAATTTTCTATGTACGACACCGTCTTAGTGTCCACTTTTCTCCCTTCTGCTTCCCTGGGACCAACCAAATATGCAAGAGTGTCATCTACTAACCAGAAACTTACTGTTCATCCTAAACCCTAAGACATAGAGTTCGAGCAATTGACTCTAGGTTATGTGTAGATATGAAATAATAATACTAGTGTCTCAGCTCACATTATAAAAAAAATCATAATTATCGCAACAATCAGACTCTAGTCTGGAAGTTCGTACATGGTCACACTTCTCTGCCTAGGCATGTTGCTGTGATTATTTCAGCTTTCCATTTGGCTTTGTTGCTTCTATGTGCTGGAATAAAACTATAAAGGAATTTTACAATGTCGAGCTGGTGGTAGTTGGTCTTAGCGCATTTTCTTTGAAGCTCTTTGGGAGCTTATTAGTGCTTTTTTAATCTCAACCTATGTGTTGTTTTCATCCATCAATATTTATTTCCACTTGGTCTTTTTGGTCGTGAGAATAAAATATGTTGAGTTTAACTACCCTCTGTTGTCACTAGGTTCATCATAGAACTTACATTTTGAACCGGTTATGTTTGAAGGGATGTGTGTAAACTGAAGAATAATCCTGATGTAGAAGTCCATGCTATGTGGCATCTCTGAATATACAAACTGTAGTATGCTGTATGCGTTACCTACTTAAATATATGTGATATTACTTGGAACACATGCATATTAGCAGTCTATTCCTGCTGGATGGAAAAATTCTGGTACCCTTCAACTATTAGTTGCATGGCCTGATGAAATATCAAGTGTCAAGTATTCATGTCTATGAAAGCATGAAAGTAATGGACTTTTCTTACCCTTTGTAGGAAAAGACACTCAAGAGGATGAGGGACCTGAAGCTGTCGATTTGCGACAATTGTCTATTTTGTGTATGGGGGCAAACTATCTACTGTCATGCAGCTTGTAGCTGTTGTTGTGAACATATCCACCATCTCTTGTCAACTTAATAGTGCAACTTTCAGCCATTATTTTGTGTGAACCTATCTGTTGCTGGTCACTAACCTATGTGATGTAATGGAGCATCTATATTGTTTGGTTCTTGCTTGCTAGTGCAACTTGATTAATATTGTATTGGATTCTATTGTAATTGCAATAAGAAAATGTGAAATTAAATTTTATTCTTTAGGACAAAATAGCATCTTCTGCTGGTCAGTGAAACTAAACAATGTCAGGTAGTTGATCGCCCAAAACCATGTCAGGACTGACAGAAAGTTGGTCGGGAAAATGAGTAGCACCAAACTGTTGGTCGGGAAAAGTCCATTGTAGGGCAACAAAATGTTAGTCGGCAAAAAATCGCCGTCTACAAATCGGTCGGCATAAAATGTCGGTCGGAAAAAATATGTCTGTCAGGAAAGTATATGTCGGTCGGGAAAGTTCGGCAACTGACATCCAACTGTCGGTCGGCAAAATAATGTCGGTCGGGAAAAGGCTTTCCCGACTGGACTTTCGGTGACAGACAATGTCAGTCGGTAATACCTGTTCCCGACCGACTTTCAGTCGGCGAAAGCCGTTTTCCCAACCGATTTGGGGGTTGTGGATGCAGTGTCGTGGTGTGGTGATAGCTGATCTCTCCAAAGCTTGCTCCCTGTGCTCTTCTAAAATGTCCACGGCATCCTGCCGGGTCTTCTCGTTCTCCACCTCAACATAAGCCGCCACTCGGGGCGAGTTATGAATAATGTCACTCGGAAGGACTGCCTCTGCACCATAAACCATAAAAAACGGAGTCATCTGCGTAGATCTGTTAGGTGTAGTGTTAATTCCCCAAACCACTGATGGTAACTCCTCAACCCACGCTCCAGCAGCTCTGAGGCACGGGACTCATAGCCGTGGTTTCAACCCACGAAGCAACTCCTGATTTGCCCTCTCCACCTGTCCATTAGCTTGTGGATGGGATACAGAGGCTACGTCAAGGCAGATGCCATTGTTTCCACAAAAATTCTCCATCTCACCTAAGGACATGTTGGTTCCGTTGTCTGTTATTATGCTGTGAGGGTATCCAAACCGATAGATGATCCTTTTCAGGAACTTGACTCCTGTGACTGCTTCACAATTGGTGACGTGCATAACTTCAACCCACTTAGTAAACTTATCAATAGCCACCAAAAGGTGAGTCTTTTTGCAAGGCGACATGTGAAAGGGGCCCACCATATCCATACCCCCAAACTGCAAACGGCCAGGTCAGCGGATTGTTCGCAACTCTATAGCCGGCACGTGGGTTTGGCGAGCATACCTTTGACATCCATCACACCTTTCCACCAGGCATTCTGCGTCCGCCAAGGCCGTGAGCCAAAAGAAACCGTGCCGATATGCTTTAGCCACAAGGGATCGTGTGGAGGCATGCTGCCCACAATCACCTTCATGGATCTCTCTCAAGATCTGTCGGTCTTCTTCTGGTGTTACACAGCACAAAAAGACTCCTGCAGCACTCCTTTTATACAACTCACCATTGATGATGGAATATCCCTTTGCTCGTCTCAGGATTTGCCTGGCTAAAACTTCTGTGGTGGTAACTCGTCCCGTGACAGATAGGCCAGAAACGGCTCCGTCCACTCGGGAATAGCGCGTACAATGGCCACAAGCTCCAAATCCGGGTCTTGATTAGCCACCTCTTCTTCAGATTTGGTTTTTGTAAGGACCCCAGACCGGCAGTCTGAAACCCTCCGTATGCATACATTCACGATCCCAGAAATATCAGTCGTGAACAACATACAAAGTTGGCATACAGAAATACATCATCCATTACACGAATACATAAAGGTATTACATAAATGATCACATGATCAAGTTTAACACAACTGCCACGCAGGGCAGGGAACTTAACAAACACAACGGAAGACAATTAAAACACAACGTAGATGAGCCCAAGTCAACAGGCTGCTGATTGGGAGACGAGCCTAGTTCGCAAAGTCGTCAGCGTTCTCCTCCTAGTTGATCTCCTTCTGAGATTTGCTCCTCAAAGTCTGGCCAATAAAATAACCAGAGGCAAAACCAAAGTGAGTACATTTCAATGTACTCCGCAAGACATCCCTCATGAAGCTTATATAATGCAGTATTCTTATTTAGGTGGAATGGGTAGGCCATACATAGGGGTTCACTATCCATGACAGATGAAAGATTCATCATGGTTGATTAACATATTTATATCTCTGTTGAAAAAGATACTTCAAAATAAATATAGTTTTCTCTCGTAGATACCATCTATCCATGAGGATTTCATAAACGTCTGTTTGAAGAAAGAACATTTTTATTTGCAAAACTTGTTTGAAAGAAAAGAATATTTTTCTTTGAAAACATTGCTTGTAAACAACTTCTGACTTTTCATAATCCGTATCTCGCAGATACAAAGTTCACCTTTCCAGTACCTCCCAGGTACAAGTCCTTTTTCAAATCATCCTTTTTGAAAGCTTTGACACAATGCTAGCTACATGGCCATTCAACCGTCCATATCCGAGGACGCGGCTATTTCGAAATAGTTTTAGTCTGCAGAGGTGTACACAATCCACAAGATCCAGAAGATCCACCGGGAGACATCCACGGACTGCTCACAACAGTATGCGAACATCAGATAACTGGTCCTGACTTTCAACCTTGGTCAAGCTAGTATATGACTATCCCTTCAATTGGGTTTATTCTCCCCGGCAATACACGTCCCACGTAGCCACGTCAGGAGACCCAACTGCTGCATTCGGAGGGAAAATTAATCCCACACTTTGCATGTCTCTGTTTAAAAACTTGGCGACATTTCGGTTCAGAGGATCCAATCCCCTATAGCATATTGAGATAGAACATACACTAACAAGATCAAATTTCAAGCCTGGCCCCGTGCCCATGTTGAGGTAGAGTAGCAGTACGTCTTGGTTGTCTAGCGAAGACTAGGTTATGTGTCATTTTTTGAAAAAAACACCTTTCTCCAAAAATGATCATCTCACAATCCTCCCGTGGACAAGGTCCCACCTTTCCACCGGGTTTTCCATAAAACCTTTGTTTTGCATAAACACAATTTTAGGGTGTCCACTTGGGACTCCTTGGTTTTTTTATATTTGGGCGGTAAATACCCATATGGTGGCTATGGGCTTGGTATTACCAAGTTTAACTACTGGCATAATAATAACCTACATAATATTATAGGAGTAATATCCACATCAAAAATAGTTTTTGATAATCAAGTTTTGGTAAAACTTCAGAGGTAAAAACATGCATGATAGATAATGATGAGTAGTGTATCAGCAAGCATCAGGATGGCTTGCCTAGCAACTCCTTGTGTCCCTGGCTTTGGAGTGACTGGAACTTGAAACAAAGATTCACGACACTTCCTTCTCCTTCGTTTTCTAACGTCGTAAAAAGAATAAAGGACACACATTCAGAATCAATTAAGGCAAGCAACAATACATAACAAGACATATCACAATGAAACTAATATTAAATCAATCAAACACACTTGGCATAAATGCCATTTAATAAGACAATTTAAGGTTGGAGGAACATATCTCACAACCTTAATATCATGGATTCAGTGGGTGTGCCACTCTCATACCAGGATATTAAGAAGCTAAAGAATATACTTAGTTTCACACGAGTGAGACTACTAAAAGAATAAACAACACAAACAATCAAGCCACAAGAGAAACATAGGTATAACACTCAAGCTAAAAACTCAGGAATCCCTACCATAGTAAGGCATACCACAAATAAACAAGATAGCTATTATACTATGCCTGAGTTCACATCAAGACTACAGAAACACTTGATTGCAAAAGTGACTTACACAAATCAGGGAGCCTACACATGTGTAACAAGGTAATAGACTCATCACAAAACACACAATTCACCTAGTAAGAATATTACTAATATTGGACAAAGTGGAGGGATCCTAGTAACATGCTTCTACTAAAGGTTTCTATACAAGCATGCATAATAAGGAATGTACCTTACTTAAGGTACTAAAATGCAAACAAGGAACCATGTTATCATAATGGGAATGAAAACATGTCCTCAAGCTAAGATACATATTCTACCAAACACATGTCGACAGGAAAAAGTCCACTATTAAAGTGCTTGGGAAAAAGGTACTACTTAGACATGAAGGATCAATGGATGCATTCCAATAAGGTAATTGAAAT
>JAPCYS010001374.1:0-40727 GCA_028641055.1 Alopecurus myosuroides
TTGTTCTAAGTCTACACCTAGAAGAATTCTTGTTCAAATTACTCTCGCTAGGTTAGTGGTACTAGGTTTCTACGTACTCCAAAAAAGCGCAAAATTTTCTACTAAGTCTCTTCCTAGTATAATTCTTGTTCAAATAACTTGAACTAGGTTTTTTATTAGAAAATTTCTGGCTCAAAATTTTGTTCTAAGTTCAGTCCTAGTAGAATTCTTGTTCAAATAACTTGAACTAGGTTTTTTATTAGTAAATTTCTTGCTCAAAATTTTGTTCTAAGTTATTTCTTGCAGAATTCTTGTTCAAATTAGCTCGCTAGGTTACTTGTAATAGGTTTCTATGTACTACAAATATAGCTCAATATTTTCTTCTAAGTCTGTTCCTAGTAGATTTCTTGTTCAAATAACTTGAACTACGTTTTTTATTAGTAAATTTATTGCTCAAAATTTTGTTCTAAGTTCATTCCTAGCAAAATTCTTGTTCAAATTACTCTCGCTAGATTACTTGTAATAGGTTCTACGTTTACAAAGATAGCTCAAAATTTTACTACTTCTCTTCCTAGTTATAATCTTCTTCAAATAACTTGAACTAGGTTTTATATTAGTAAATTTCTTAATCAAAATTTTATTCTAAGTTCATTCCTAGCAGAATTCTTGTTCAAATAACTTGAATTAGGTTTTTTATAAGTAAATTTTTGCTCAAATTTTGTTCCAAGTTCATCCTAGCAGAATTCTTGTTCAAATTACTCTCGCTAGATTATTTGTAATGGGTTTCTACATAATACAAAAATAGCTCAAAATTTTCTTCTAAGTCTGTTCCAAGTAGAATTCTTGTTCAAATAACCTGAACTAGCTTTTTTATTAGTAAATTTCTTGCTCAAAATTTTCTTCTAAGTTCATTCCTAGCAGAATTCTTGTTCAAATTACTCTCGCTAGGTTACTTGTAATAGGCTTCTATGTACTACAATTATAGCACAAAATTTTCTGCTAAGTCTATTCCGAGTAGAATTCTTGTTAAAATATCTGGAACTAGGTTTTTTATTTGTAAATTTCTTGCTCAAAATTTTGTTCTAAGTTCATTCCAAGCAGAATTCCTGTTCAAATTACTCTCGCTAGGTTACTTGTAATAGGTTTCTATGTACTACAAAAATAGCTCAAATTTTTTTTCTAAGTTCATTCCCGGTAGAATTCTTGTTCAAATAACTTGAACTAGGTTTTTTATTAATAAATTTCTTTGCTTAAAATTTTTCTAAGTTCATTCCTAAGAAAGAATTCTTGTTCAAATAAATTGATCTAGGTTTTATATAAGTAAATTTCTTGCTCAAAATTTTCTACTAAGTCTCTTCCTAGTATAATTCTTATTCAAATAACTTGAACTAGGTTTTTTATTAGTAAATTTCTTGCTTAAAATTTTATTCTAAGTTCATTCCTAGTAGAATTCTTGTTCAAATAACTTGAACTAGCTCTTTTATTAGTAAACTTCTTTTCCGAAAATTTTGTTCTAAGTTCATTCCTACCAGAATTCTTGTTCAAATTACTCTCGCAAGGTTATTTGTAATAGGTTTCTACGTACTACAAAAATACCTCAAAATTTTCTTCTAAGTCAGTTCCTAGTAGAATTCTTGTTCAAATCTTGAACTGGGTTTTTACTAGTAAATTTTCTTGCTCAAATTTTGTTCTAAGTCTACACTTAGCAGAATTCTTGTTCAAAATTACTCTCGCTAGGTTAGTGTACTAGGTTTCTACGTACTACAAAAAAGCTCAAAATTTTCTACTAAGTCTCTTCCTAGTATAATTCTTGTTCAAATAACTTGAACTAGGTTTTTTATTAGTAAATTTCTGCTCAAAATTTTGTTCTAAGTTCAGTCCTAGAATTCTTGTTCAAATAACTTGAACTAGGTTTTTTATTGGTAAATTTCTTGCTCAAAATTTTGTTCTAAGTTCATTTCTTCGAGAATTCTTGTTCAAATTAGTCTCGCTAGGTTACATGTAATAGGTTTCTATGTACTACAAATATAGCTCAATATTTTCTTGTAAGTCTGTTCCTAGTAGACTTCTTGTTCAAATAACTTGAACTAGTTTTTTTATTAGTAAAATTTATTGCTCAAATTTTGTTCTAAGTTTCATTCCTAGCAAAATTCTTGTTCAAATTACTCTCGCTAGATTACTTGTAATAGGTTTCTAGTACTACAAAGATAGCTCTCAAAATTTTGTACTAATTCTCTTCCTAGTATAATCTTGTTCAAATAGCTTGAACTAGGTTTTATATTAGTAAATTCTTAATCAAATATTATTCTAAGTTCTAGCAGAATTCTTGTTCAAATAACTTGAATTAAGGTTTTTATAAGTAAATTTTTGCTCAAATTTTTGTTCCAAGTTCATTCCTAGCAGAATTCTTGTTCAAATTACTCTCGCTAGATTATTTGTAATGGGTTTCTACGTAATACAAAAATAGCTCAAAATTTTCTTCTAAGTCTGTTCCAAGTAGAATTCTTGTTCAAATAACCTGAATTAGCTTTTTTATTAGTAAATTTTTTGATCAAAATTTTGTTATAAGTTCGTTCCTAGCAGAATTCTTGTTCAAATTACTCTCGCTAGGTTACTTGTAATAGGCTTCTACGTACTACAATTATAGCACAAAATTTTCTGCTAAGTCTATTCCGAGTAGAATTCTTGTTAAAATATCTGGAACTAGGTTTTTTATTTGTAAATTTCTTGCTCAAAATTTTGTTCTAAAGTTCATTCCAAGCAGAATTCTTTGTTCAAAATACTCTCGCTAGGTTACTTGTAATAGGTTCTATGTACTAGAAAGAATGCTCAATTTTTTTTCTAAGTTCATTCCCGGTAGAATTCTTGTTCAAATAACTTGAACTAGGTTTTTTATTAATAAATTTCATGCTTAAAATTTATTCTAAAGTTCATTCCTAGAAGAATTGTTATTCAAATAAATTGATCTAGGTTTTATATACTAAATTTCTTGCTCAAAATTTTCTACTAAGTCTCTTCCTAGTATAATTCTTATTCAAATAACTTGAACTAGGTTTTTTATTAGCAAATTTCTTGCTCAAAATTTTTTCTAAGTTCATTCCTAGTAGAATTCTTGTTCAAATAACTGAACTAGCTCTTTATTAGTAAAGTTCTTTCCGAAAAATTTTGTTCTAAGTTCATTCCTACCAGAATTCTTGTTCAATTACTCTCGCAAGGTTTTGTAATAGGTTTCTACGTACTACAAAAATAGCTCAAAATTTTCTTCTAAGTCAGTTCCTAGTAGAATTCTTGTTCAAATAACTTGAACTGGGTTTTTTACTAGTAAATTTCTTGCTCAAAATTTTGTTCTAAGTCTACACCTAGCAGAATTCTTGTTCAAATTACTCTCGCTAGGTTAGTGGTAGGTTTCTTCTACGACTCCAAAAAGCGCAAAATTTTCTACTAAGTCTCTTCCTAGATATCTGTTCAAATAACTTGAACTAGGTTTTTTATTAGAAAATTTCTGGCTCAAAATTTTGTTCTAAGTTCAGTCCTAGTAGAATTCTTGTTCAAATAACTTGAACTAGGTTTTTTATTAGTAAATTTCTTGCTCAAAATTTTGTTCTAAGTTCATTTCTTGCAGAATTCTTGTTCAAATTAGTCTCGCTAGGTTACTTGTAATAGGTTTCTATGTACTACAAATATAGCTCAATATTTTCTTCTAAGTCTGTTCCTAGTAGATTTCTTGTTCAAATAACTTGAACTACGTTTTTTATTAGTAAATTTTATTGCTCAAATTTTGTTCTAAGTTCATTCCTAGCAAAATTCTTGTTCAAAATTACTCTCGCTAGATTACTTGTAATAGGTTTCTACGTACTACAAAGATAGCTCAAAATTTTCTACTAATTCTCTTCCTAGTATAATCTTCTTCAAATAACTTGAACTAGGTTTTATATTAGTAAATTTCTTAATCAAAATTTTATTCTAAGTTCATTCCTAGCAGAATTCTTGTTCAAATAACTTGAATTAGGTTTTTTATAAGTAAATTTTTGCTCAAAATTTTGTTCCAAGTTCATTCCTAGCAGAATTCTTGTTCAAATTACTCTCGCTAGATTATTTGTAATGGGTTTCTACATAATACAAAAATAGCTCAAAATTTTCTTCTAAGTCTGTTCCAAGTAGAATTCTTGTTCAAATAACCCTGAACTAGCTTTTTTATTAGTAAATTTTGCTCAAATTTTCTTCTAAGTCATTCCTAGCAGAATTCTTGTTCAAATTACTCTCGCTAGGTTACTTGTAATAGGCTTCTATGTACTACAATTATAGCACAAAATTTTCTGCTAAGTCTATTCCGAGTAGAATTCTTGTTAAAATATCTGGAACTAGGTTTTTTATTTGTAAATTTCTTGCTCAAAATTTTGTTCTAAGTTCATTCCAAGCAGAATTCCTGTTCAAATTACTCTCGCTAGGTTACTTGTAATAGGTTTCTATGTACTACAAAAATAGCTCAAATTTTTTTTCTAAGTTCATTCCCGGTAGAATTCTTGTTCAAATAACTTGAACTAGGTTTTTTATTAATAAATTTCTTGCTTAAAATTTTATTCTAAGTTCATTCCTAGAAGAATTCTTGTTCAAATAAATTGATCTAGGTTTATATAAGTAAATTTCTTGCTCAAAATTTTCTACTAAGTCTCTTCCTAGTATAATTCTTATTCAAATAACTTGAACTAGGTTTTTTATTAGTAAATTTCTTGCTTAAAATTTTATTCTAAGTTCATTCCTAGTAGAATTCTTGTTCAAATAACTTGAACTAGCTCTTTTATTAGTAAACTTCTTTTCCGAAAATTTTGTTCTAAGTTCATTCCTACCAGAATTCTTGTTCAAATTACTCTCGCAAGGTTATTTGTAATTTTCTACGTACTACAAAAATACCTCAAAATTTTCTTCTAAGTCAGTTCCTAGTAGAATTCTTGTTCAAATAACTTGAACTGGGTTTTTTACTAGTAAATTTCTTGCTCAAAATTTTGTTCTAAGTCTACACTTAGCAGAATTCTTGTTCAAATTACTCTCGCTAGGTTAGTGGTACTAGGTTTCTACGTACTACAAAAAAGCTCAAAATTTTCTACTAAGTCTCTTCCTAGTATAATTCTTGTTCAAATAACTTGAACTAGGTTTTTTATTAGTAAATTTCTGGCTCAAAATTTTGTTCTAAGTTCAGTCCTAGTAGAATTCTTGTTCAAATAACTTGAACTAGGTTTTTTATTGGTAAATTTCTTGCTCAAAATTTTGTTCTAAGTTCATTTCTTCGAGAATTCTTGTTCAAATTAGTCTCGCTAGGTTACATGTAATAGGTTTCTATGTACTACAAATATAGCTCAATATTTTCTTGTAAGTCTGTTCCTAGTAGACTTCTTGTTCAAATAACTTGAACTACGTTTTTTATTAGTAAATTTATTGCTCAAAATTTTGTTCTAAGTTCATTCCTAGCAAAATTCTTGTTCAAATTACTCTCGCTAGATTACTTGTAATAGGTTTCTACGTACTACAAAGATAGCTCAAAATTTTGTACTAATTCTCTTCCTAGTATAATCTTGTTCAAATAGCTTGAACTAGGTTTTATATTAGTAAATTTCTTAATCAAAATATTATTCTAAGTTCATTCCTAGCAGAATTCTTGTTCAAATAACTTGAATAAGGTTTTTTATAAGTAAATTTTTGCTCAAAATTTTGTTCCAAGTTCATTCCTAGCAGAATTCTTGTTCAAATTACTCTCGCTAGATTATTTGTAATGGGTTTCTACGTAATACAAAAATAGCTCAAAATTTTCTTCTAAGTCTGTTCCAAGTAAATTCTTGTTCAAATAAACCTGAATTAGCTTTTTATTAGTAAATTTTTGATCAAAATTTTGTTATAAGTTCGTTCCTAGCAAATTCTTCAAATTACTCTCGCTAGGTTACTTGTAATAGGCTTCTACGTACTACAATTATAGCACAAAATTTTCTGCTAAGTCTATTCCGAGTAGAATTCTTGTTAAAATATCTGGAACTAGGTTTTTTATTTGTAAATTTCTTGCTCAAAATTTTGTTCTAAGTTCATTCCAAGCAGAATTCTTGTTCAAATTACTCTCGCTAGGTTACTTGTAATAGGTTTCTATGTACTAGAAAAATAGCTCAATTTTTTTTTCTAAGTTCATTCCCGGTAGAATTCTTGTTCAAATAACTTGAACTAGGTTTTTTATTAATAAATTTCATGCTTAAAATTTTATTCTAAGTTCATTCCTAGAAGAATTGTTATTCAAATAAATTGATCTAGGTTTTATATAAGTAAATTTCTTGCTCAAAATTTTCTACTAAGTCTCTTCCTAGTATAATTCTTATTCAAATAACTTGAACTAGGTTTTTTATTAGCAAATTTCTTGCTCAAAATTTTATTCTAAGTTCATTCCTAGTAGAATTCTTGTTCAAATAACTTGAACTAGCTCTTTTATTAGTAAAGTTCTTTCCGAAAATTTTGTTCTAAGTTCATTCCTACCAGAATTCTTGTTCAAATTACTCTCGCAAGGTTATTTGTAATAGGTTTCTACGTACTACAAAAATAGCTCAAAATTTTCTTCTAAGTCAGTTCCTAGTAGAATTCTTGTTCAAATAACTTGAACTGGGTTTTTTACTAGTAAATTTCTTGCTCAAAATTTTGTTCTAAGTCTACACCTAGCAGAATTCTTGTTCAAATTACTCTCGCTAGGTTAGTGGTACTAGGTTTCTACGTACTACAAAAAAGCTCAAAATTTTCTACTAAGTCTCTTCCTAGTATAATTCTTGTTCAAATAACTTGAACTAGGTTTTTTATTAGTAAATTTCTGGCTCAAAATTTTGTTCTAAGTTCAGTCCTAGTAGAATTCTTGTTCAAATAACTTGAACTAGGTTTTTTATTGGTAAATTTCTTGCTCAAAATTTTGTTCTAAGTTCATTTCTTGCAGAATTCTTGTTCAAATTAGTCTCGCTAGGTTACTTGTAATAGGTTTCTATGTACTACAAATATAGCTCAATATTTTCTTCTAAGTCTGTTCCTAGTAGATTTCTTGTTCAAATAACTTGAACTACGTTTTTTATTAGTAAATTTATTGCTCAAAATTTTGTTCTAATTTCATTCCTAGCAAAATTCTTGTTCAAATTACTCTCGCTAGATTACTTGTAATAGATTTCTACGTACTACAAAGATAGCTCAAAATTTTCTACTAATTCTCTTGCAAGTATAATCTTGTTCAAATAACTTGAACTAGGTTTTATATTAGTAAATTTCTTAATCAAAATTTTATTCTAAGTTCATTCCTAGCAGAATTCTTGTTCAAATAACTTGAATTAGGTTTTTTTATATTGCTCAAAATTTTGTTCCAAATTCATTCCTAGCAGAATTCTTGTTCAAATTACTCTCGCTAGATTATTTGTAATGGGTTTCTACGTAATACAAAAATAACTCAAAATTTTCTTCTAAGTCTGTTCCTAGTAGAATTCTTGTTCAAATAACGTGAACTAGCTTTTTTATTAGTAAATTTCTTGCTCAAAATTTTGTTCTAAGTTCATTCCTAGCAGAATTCTTGTTCAAATTACTCTCGCTAGGTTACTTGTAATAGGCTTCTACGTACTACAATTATAGCACAAAATTTTCTGCTAAGTCTATTCCGAGTAGAATTCTTGTTAAAATATCTTGAACTAGGTTTTTTATTTGTAAATTTCTTGCTCAAAATTTTCTTCTAAGTTCATTCCAAGCAGAATTCCTGTTCAAATTACTCTCGCTAGGTTACTTGTAATAGGTTTCTATGTAATACAAAAATAGCTCAAATTTTTTTTCTAAGTTCATTCCCGGTAGAATTCTTGTTCAAATAACTTGAACTAGGTTTTTTATTAATAAATTTCTTGCTTAAAATTTTATTCTAAGTTCATTCCTAGAAGAATTGTTGTTCAAATAAATTGATCTAGGTTTTTTATAAGTAAATTTCTTGCTCAAAATTTTGTTCTAAGTTCATTCCTAGCAGAATTTTTTTCAAATTACTCTCGCTAAGTTACTTGTACTAGGTTTCTACGTACTACAAAAAAAGCTCAAAAAATTCTACTTAGTCTCTTCCCAGTATAATTCTTATTCAAATAACTTGAACTAGGTTTTTTATTGGTAAATTTATTGCTCAAAATTTTGTTCTAAGTTCATTCTTAGTACAATTCTTGTGCAAATAACTTGAACTAGGTTTTATTAGTAAATTTCTTCCTCAGTTTTTTTTCTAAGTTCATTCCTAGCAGAATTCTTGTTCAAATTACTCTCGCTAGGTTACTTGTAATAGGTTTCTACATACTACAAAAATAGCTCAAAATTTTCTTCTAAGTCTATTCGTAGTAGAATTCTTGTTCAAATAACTTGAACTGGGTTTTTATTAGTAAATTTCTTGCTCAAAATTTTGTTCTAAGTTCATTCCTAGCAGAATTCTTGTTCAAATTACTCTCGCTAGGTTACCGGTACTAGGTTTCTACGTACTACAAAAAAAGCTCAAACTTTTCTACTAAGTCTCTTCCTAGTATAATTCTTGTTCAACTAACTTGAACTAGGTTTTTTATTAGTAAATTTCTTGCTCAAAATTTTATTCTAAGTTCATTCCTAGTATAATTCTTGTTCAAATAACTTGAACTAGGTTCTTTGTTAGTAAATTTATGCTCAAACTTTTGTTCTAAGTTCATTCCTAGCGGAATTCTTGTTCAAATTACTCTTGCTAGGTTACTTGTGATAGGTTTCTATGTACTACAAAAATAGATCAAAATTTTCTTTTAAGTCTGTTCCTAGTAGAATTCTTGTTGAAATAACTTGAACTAGGTTTTTTATTAGTAAATTTGTTGCTCAAAATTTTGTTCTAAGTTCATTCCTAGCAGAATTCTTGTTCAAATTACTCTCGCTAGGTTACTTGTAATAGGTTTCTACGTACTACAAAGATAGCTCAAAATTTTCTACTAAGTCTCTTCCTAGTATAATCTTGTTCAAATAACCTGAACTAGGTTTTTTATTAGTAAATTTGTTGCTCAAAATTTTATTCTAAGTTCATTCCTAGCAGAATTCTTGTTCAAATAACTTGAACTAGGTTTTTTATTAGTAAATTTCTTGCTCAAAATTTTGTTCTAAGTTCATTCCTAGCAGAATTCTTGTTCAAATTACTCTCGCTAGATTATTTGTAATACGTTTATACGTAATACAAAAATAGCTCAAAATTTTCTTCTAAGTCTGTTCCTAGTAGAATTCTTGTTCAAATAACTTGAACAAGCTTTCTTATTAGTAAATTTCTTGCTCAAAATTATGTTCTAAATTCATTCCTAGCAGAATTCTTGTTCAAATTACTCTCGCTAGGTTAATTGTAATAGGTTTCTACGTACTACAATAATAGCACAAAATTTTCTACTAAGTCTATTCCGAGTAGAATTCTTGTTAAAATATCTTGAAATAGGTTTCTTATTAGTAAATTTTGTGGGGACCCCAGACTAGCAGTCCGAGACCTCCAGTATGCGTACATTCACGATCCCTTGATTAGTTAGTCGTGAACAACATACTCGAGTTGGCATTTCAGATTACAACATCCACTACACGAATACACGGCTTACACAACTGGTCACTTGACTCAGTTGAAAACAACTGCCACGCAGGGCAGGAACACACACCAAAAACAGCGGAAGACTACAAAGCACACTCGTGGTAAACCCAAGTCACGCCTTGACTACCTACAGGCTACTGACTCGGAGACATTCCTAGTTCGCATAGCCGTCAGCACCATCTTCTTCAGGTTCTCCGGGTTTCTGCTCAAAGTCGGCTAAGACAATAACCAGGACGAAACCAATATTAGTACGTTTGAATGTACTCTTGCAAGACACCCCAAATGAAAGCTAACATGCAAGTATACATATATATAGGTGGTAGGAAGGCTGTAATTAAGGTTCAACTAGCCATGATGAATTTAAGACTCATCATAGTTGCACAAGTTTTATTCTCCTTTGTTGAAGAAGATACTTCAAAAGATATTTCATTTCTATTGTAGATAAAGCATGTCCACAAGGTTTTGATAAAACATTCTGGATAAAGAAAACATTTCTCTTTGCAAAACTTCTTGGAAAAACACATCTTTAAGATCATCATTTATCCGGTACCTCAAAGGTACAATCATTCCCTTTCAACGTACCTCCCAGGTACAAGTTCCAAAACACTTTTCCAGCTTTTTGAAAACATTGACACAATGCTAGCTACATGGCCATTCAACTGTCCATATCCAAGGACGCGGCTATTCTGAATAGTTTTACTCTGCAGAGGTGTACACAATCCACAAGATCCAGTACATCCGCCGTGAACAACCACGGACTGTCCGAGACAGTATGCAAACATCGGATAACTAGTCCTAACCATCCACTATGTCAGTGCTAGTAAATGACTACCTCTTCAACTTGGTTTGTTCTCCCCGGCACCGAGTGAGTCAGCCGTATCGATCCGGTTTCCCCTAACAACACACCGCCATGGCAGGAGACCCAATTGCTGCAACCGGTAGTGAACTTAATCCCACACTGTGAATGTCCCATTCTCCCTCCTGGCGACAATTCGGTTCGGGGGACTCTAACCCCTATAGCACATTGAGGTAGACACGGACTAACACCGACAAGAAATTAGCTAGAACCCGTTCCCATATTGGGGTAATGTGGCAGCACGGCTTGGTTATCCGGCAAAGACTAGGTTATGTGTCATTTTTGGAAAACAAGTTCGAAAATATTTCCTTCTTCACAAACCTCCCTCGGACAAGGTCCCACCTTTCCTCGGGGTTTTTCCAATCTTTTGCTTTCCAAAAACATCAAGTTAAAATGTCCACTAGGGGACTTAAGTTGATTAAGTGATGATACTAAAATGTCTAAAGGGCTTGGTAACACCAAGATTATATAGTGGATATAACATATTAGATAATAAAATAGATAGTGGTATAGTCCACTTAAAAGAATAGTTTTTGAATCAAACTTTTGTAAAACTTCAGAAGTAAAATATGCATGATAGATAATGATAAGTAAAACAACAGCAAGCATTTAGAATGGCTTGCCTTGGCACTGGTCTTGGTCTTGCTCTTGAAATAAACAAGAGTTGCAATAAAAACCTCTCCGGGAAAATAATACCGTCTTCGTTATCTAACGTCTTAAATACAAAAAGGAAAAACACACAATCAGAACCAAACAAAGGAAAGCACTTGATAAAATGTAAACATACAGCAAGCATTTCATCAAATAAGTACACTCACAATCAACGGTACTAGGGTGCATACCATCAAGCAAAACATGCACATACAACACACATGAATAGCACTAGAATTGATGTTATGGATCCTCAACCAAAATGGGATGAGTCCAGTGGGTGTACCACTCTCATATCATGCTCAAATAAGGTTAAATGACTCTCTGGTCATTCATGAGGATGAGCGAAATAACAAGAAAATAACCTAGGAACACATACACATGCATAGGAAAATATTAACAAGCAATGCTACAAGCCCATAGTATCACATGCTTTTCTAAACATGGAGAAACAATCTAACCAGTACCTAAGAAACCTAATAACAGAGACAAATCAATAACAAACATACCATGGCATCACTCAATGCATGGAAATAATCATGGAGCAAAAACAACTATTAAAACTAGACATGAAAAGGGCTATTTAGACAAGCAGACATGCATAACCCTAAGAGATCATTAAACATGTTTTATTCTAACATGATGGACATATAAGATAGCATCCAAATAACAGAGAAAACAACACCTATACATGCTAGTAATATCAAAATAACAACCTAAACAATTTATCAAAAACTAAGCATGCAAATAAATATTATGGCAGAAATCACCTAAAACTAGCATGGCATGCTAACATGATCTAAAACTTATTAAATAATGAATGCAAGTACAACATGAAAAAATAACAGTAGCTATGCTATGGATAAAAATACTAAAGCATTTATTCAATTCATCACACCAATATGAAGAATAACATAGTTCAACCTATTATTACTAGGGAAAACACCCTATGAGAATAAAACCATAACAAACATGGCTTTTCACACCCCTTTTCCTAACATGATAATGACACACTCAAAACAAAAATAAAACATGTATTGATACCCTACAAATGCTAGGAATCAATTTTATAACAAAACAATATAACACACATTTTAATAAAGGCAAGGCAATAAAATGCAGAAAAGTGCTAAACACTAAATATTGCACCACTCCTATTCTGTAACTCCTAACATCATGAAAATCTAGTATAAGATGCTCCTAGTCACTAGCAAACCAACACAATTGGATTCACTTCAAAAATCATCACCAATAAAATTAAACAATTCACAGAAGTGTTCTCTGGTCTAAAAACTAACATGCATGCCATTTTCACACCACAACTCAATTCAACACAAGGCTAACTGCAACAGACAGGTATTATCAAGGGCTACTCATAACAGTTGAGTTTTCATGTTTTGGATACTTAAAACTCAAGTTATTAAATAAATGGTGTTAAGGAGTGTCTCTGCCATTTATTTTATTTCTTCCAAAATAACGCGCAAAAACTAGATCTGCAAATTGGATATGGTTAAGAAAATGCATATCTATCACTTTGATTTTTAGTTTGGCAAGTTTTGCTCATTTGCATTTTTGTTTCGATTTAAAGTAAAGCACCAGATTCAGATCTGTAGGGAAAAGATAAAAACACCTGCAGAAAAACAAAAAGGGCCAGATCTGTGATGGAAACGGGCCGAGGAAGAGCAGGCCGGCCCGCTGGCGTTTCCCGCGCGGGAGGGTTTCAACCCTGACGGTGGGCCACGGCGGGGCCCGCTGGTCAGCGTCTCCTGGTCCGGTTGACCGGTACGCTACTGTCAGATCGAGATCCAACGGCAGGGAGTGCATCGCGCGGGGCCAGACCGGCGGTGACCAAAAATGGCGGCGGCGTCCGCTCCGGCCACCGCAGCAGGGACTCGGGTTCGCCGCCGTGGCCTCCCGTGACCCCCTGGAAGCACAGAAGGTACCACAAGGACGCCGAGAGCTCCGCCGAGCTGGTGGTGCCATCAGCGCTTGACGGGAACGCCTTCAGGCGAGTGCTCGACGGACGGCGGCGGCGGCCGAGCAAGACATCCGTCGGGAGTGAACCTGCAGTTGATAAAAAGACCATAGGAGATGTTCAATGGGATATTAAGATCCATAGGAAGATAGGCAGTGCAAGGAGAGGGTTGGGCCTCGCATGTACTGGTGGCTCGACGGGTGCTCACCAGCGGCGAGCTCGCGCACGATGCCGATGGTTAAGAGGTCTAGGGATGGGGATTTTGATGCAGTCATGCAATTAGGGGGTAGAGGGAGTGTTGTGACTAGGAGGACAGCAAGGGGACGCCTTGCGTTGGTGCAGCGCCGGAGCACGGCGAGCAACGGCTCGGGCGGCCATGGTGGGCTGGCTGAGAGGCGCACAAGCGAGTGGAAACCTCTCAGGGAGTGAGGCCGAGGTTATGTGAGTCTCCTGGCGAGAGGGATTTGATTGAGGAAGTTCGAGGTGAGCGGATTCGAGCGGGGAAGAGGGGCGCCCGCAGGTGTTCGACAGGGACTTGGGAGAGATGGAGAGTGAGCTGGGGAAAGTGAGGGGCACGGGTGAGCTTGTGGACGTCCCGTGAGGGGTGTAGACAAGGGGAGGGGCTTAGGTGTGCTGCACACGCGTTGGAACGCGAGCGACGTGTCGTGCGTGCTCTGAGCGCCATGGCCAGCTCACGGGCTAGGAAGAAGAAGACAAGGAGAGAGCGAGGGCTCGTTCCAGAGAGTTCACGGGGTGTGAGGGAGTGTGCTGGCGCGAGGGTTGCTTCAGTGAGGTACTGGAGGTGGACTGTGAAGATGGGGTGGTGATCACCATCCTTGGCCTCTAATGGTTGAGAGAGGGAGAGGCAGAGGGTTAGGGGTTGGTAGACCATGTCTAGGAGTTCAAAGTGGATGTTTACAATTCCAGGAATGAAGAGAGAGGCGGAGAGGAGGCAATGATTGATCAACACATGGATGAACTCAATAGTGACCAGAGTAACCAGAGGTGGTTTTGCTTGTTTTCACCAAAATTTTGAATGGAACACATATAAACTATCATGTCCATTGGATAGAGGATGAAAAATGGAGTCTAGGGGTGGTGGTCTCAAGTTCTTATGAAAACTTTTATTTCACAAAATTTTGGAAATTCAAAAATGGCAGAAACTATTTTTAAATGTTTTCTCCAAAATTTTCAAAACAACTTACGAATGTTTTTGTATAAGTAAGTCCCACATGACCATAGGCATGTTGGGTAATTTTTCCAAGATTTTAGGAAATACTTTTCTTCACAAAATATTTTAAATTTCATTTCTGGCCTTTTGGAAAATGTAAAATAATAAATAGTAAAATGCTTTGAAAACAAATATTTTTGAGTTGGGATGATAGGGTACATAATATAGGTCTCACAAGTGATTTTTAATAAACAACTCTTTTGAAAATATTTGAGGCACCAAGTGGAAAAATGGTGAAAACAGGAGTTTATTTTATAGGATAAAAACCATGAGAGAAGAATATTTAAATGGCCATTGGAAAATAAATGGACCACATGGAGGTGATGTATAGGTCATGGAGATGACAAGTGTAGGTTCATTGGGCCTGAAAACAATAAGGAGTTATTTTGATTAACACAGAAAAAGTGCATCAAGATAACATGGATATGATCAATATTTAGGGATGCCTTCTAAGGGACTTTGAAATAAGATACAAAAGTGTTTCAATATCAAGAATAACAACTTGGATGGATAGAATAGATATACAATGAGATGTATGATGATTGGCTCAAGATTTGTCATAGAAGAGTGTCTCCAAAGTTGGAGATTTTTAAGAAAACAGAAGAAGATATGGACATGAGATGGAACATGGCATTGAATTATTAAGTTTTATTTTATTAGAACATCACACAATAAACAACAAGCAGAAATAAATACCTCAAGCAAACACAAGATAAGATCACACAACAAGCAGATAACATAACAAGTCACACAAGATCACTCAAACAACTAAGTTCTTCAATTTAATGTCCAGGTGTTTCTCTTAAGTGTTAATTTAGGTAGTGATCAAGACATACCATGACAAGAGATTTTATAAAGAGGTCAGCTCAAAAGTTGTTATTTCCAAAAGAATATTGAGGTAGAACACAAGATAACATAGTCCCCTCTTATAGTTTTTGCAAAAGAAGGAAGTGAGAAGGTGTTTTTGAAATACTTGCAAAAACATCTTGGTTGAAAACATGTTGGAGATGATTAGCTCCAAATACTTTTCATATAGTTTTTGGAAATTATCTTTTGTTTCCTCAAAACTTGGTCTTTGGGTTTCTTTTAAAATCAAAACACTTAAAAAGGTTTTTGCCAAACAGTGTGATGGATGAAGATGATAAGCTTTCTTGTCATGACTTGATCACCAGGGTTGTGTTTTAAGAAAGTTATGATCATTTTTTTTAATGTTAGTTGTTAACAAAATCAAACACAAACACATACAACAACCAAATAGAAATGAAAACACAAGCATAAGTCAAACATATTAAAAAGTTTTTGTTGGCCCTGATTTTTGGGTTATTGAAAACAAGTTTTTCCTCTCTTCCAAAAATTGGGCTGTTACAAATTTCTTGCTCAAAATTTCGTTCTAACTTCATTCCTAGAAGAATTCTTGTTCAAATTACTCTCGCTAGGTTACTCGTAATAGGTTTCTACGTACTACAAAAATTGCTAAAAAAAATCTTCTATGTTCATTCCCAGTAGAATTCTTGTTCCAATAACTTGAACTAGGTTTTTATTAATAAATTTCTTGCTTAAAATTTTATTCTAAGTTCATTCCTAGTAGAACTCTTGTTCAAATAACTTGAACTAGGTTTTTTTATAAGTAAATTTCTTGCTCAAAATTTTGTTCTAGGTTCATTCCTAGCAGAACATTTTTCAAATTGCTCTCGCTAGGTAACTGGTACTAGGTTTCTACGTACTACAAAACAGCTCAAAATTTTCTACTAAGTCTCTTCGTAGTATAATTCTTATTCAAATAACTTGAATTAGGTTTTTTATTAGTAAATTTCTTGCTCAATATTTTATTCTAAGTTCATTCCTAGTAGAATTCTTGTTCAAATAACTTGAACTAGGTTTTTTATTAGTAAAATTCTTACTAAAAATTTTATTCTAAGTTCATTCCTACCAGAATATTTGTTCAAATTACTCTCGCTAGGTTACTTGTAATAGGTTTCTACGTACTACAAAAATAGCTCAAAATTTTCTTCTAAGTCTGTTCCTAGTAGAATTCTTGTTCAAATAACTTGAACTGGGTTTTTTATTACTAAATTTCTTGCTCAAAATTTTGTTCTAAGTTTACACCTTGCGGAATTCTTGTTCAAATTACTCTCGCTAGGTTACTGGTACTAGGTTTCTACGTACTACAAAAAAGCTCAAAAGTTTCTACTATATCTCTTATTAGTATAATTTTTGTTCAAATAACTTGAACTAGGTTTTTTATTAGCAAATTTCTTGCTCAAAATTTCATTCTAAGTTCATTCCGTGTAGAATTATTGTTCAAATAACTTGAACTAGGTTTTTTATTAGTAAATTTCTTGCTCCAAATTTTGTTCTAAGTTCATTCCTTGCAGAATTCTTGTTCAAATTACTCTCGCTAGGTTACTTGTAATAGGTTTATACGTACTACAAAAATAGCTCAAAATTTTCTTCTAAGTTTGTTCCTAGTAGAATTCTTGTTCAAATAACTTGAACTGGGTTTTTTATTAGTAAATTTCTTGCTCAAAATTATGTTCTAAGTTCATACCTAGCAGAATTCTTGTTCAAATTACTCTCGCTAGGTTAGTGGTACTAGGTTTCTACGTACTACAAAAAAAGCTCAAAATTTTCTACTAAGTCTCTTCCTAGTATAATTCTTGTTCAAATAACTTGAACTAGGTTTTTTATTAGTAAATTTCTTGCTCAAAATTTTATTCTTGGTTCATTCTTAGTAGAATTCTTGTTCATATAACCTAAACTGGGTATTTTATTAGTAAATTTCTTGCTCAAAATTTTGTTCTAAGTTCATTCCTAGCAGAATTCTTGTTCAAATTACTCTCGCTAGGTAACTTGTAATAGGTTTCTATGTACTACAAATATAGCTCAATATTTTCTTCTAAGTCTGTTCCTAGTAGAATTCTTGTTCAAATAACTTGAACTACATTTCTTATTAGTAAATTTATTGCTCAAAATTTTGTTCTAAGTTCATTCCAAGCAGAGTTCTTGTTCAAATTACCCTCGCTAGGTTACTTCTAATAGGTTTCTACGTACTACAAAAATAGCTCAAAAATTTCTTCTAAGTTCATTCCCGGTAGAATTCTTGTTGAAATAACTTGAACTAGGTTTTTAATTAATAAATTTATTGCTTAAAACTTTATTCTAAGTTCATTCCTAGTAGAATTGTTGTTCAAATAAATTGAACTAGGGTTTTTATAAGTAAATTTCTTGCTCAAAATTTTGTTCGAAGTTCATTCCTAGCAGAATTTTTTTCAAATTACTCTCGCTAGGTTACTGGTACTAAGTTTCTACGTACTACAAAAAAAGCTCAAAAATTTCTACTAAGTCTCTTCCCAGTATAATTCTTATTCAAATAACTTGAACTAGGTTTATTATTAGTAAATTTCTTGCTCAAAATTTTGTGCTAAGTTCATTCTTAGTAGAATTCTTGTTCAAATAACTTGAACTAGGTTTTTTAATAGTAAATTTCTTGCTCAAAATATTGTTCTAAGTTCATTCCCAGCAGAATTCTTGTTCAAATTACTCTCACTAGGTTACTTGTAATAGGTTTCTACGTACTACAAAAATAGCTCACAATTTTCTTCTACAAATAACTTGAACTGGATTTTTTATAAGTAAATTTCTTGCTCAAAATTTTGTTCTAAGTTCACTCCTAGCAGAATTCTTGTTCAAATTACTCTCGCTAGGTTACTAGTACTAGGTGTCTACATACTATAAAAAAAGCTCAAAATTTTCTACTAAGTCTACCTAGTATATTTTTTGTTCAAATAACATGAACTAGATTTTTATTAGCAAATTTCTTGCTCAAAATTTTATTCTAAGTTTATTTCGTGTAGATTTCTTGTTCAAATAACTTGAACTAGATTTTTTATTAGTAAATTTATTGCTCAAAATTTTGTTCTAAGTTCATAACTAGCAGAATTCTTGTTCAAATTACTCTCGCTAGGTTACTTCTAATAGGTTTCTACGTACTACAAAAATAGCTTAAAATTTTCTTCTAAGTCTGTTCCTAGTAGAATTCTTCTTCAAATAACTTGAACTGGGTTTTTTATTAGTACTTGTTAAAACTAGTCTCGCTAGGTTACTAGTACTAGGTTTCTACGTACTAGAAAAAAAAGCTCAAAATTTTCTACTAAGTCTCTTCCTAGTATAATTCTTGTTCAAATAACTTGAACTAGGTTTTTTATTAGTAAATTTCTTGCTCAAAATTTTATTCTAAGTTCATTCCTAGTAGAATTCTTGTCCATATAACCTGAATTAGGTTTTTTATTAGTAAATTTCTTGCTCAAAATTTTGTTCTAAGTTCATTCCTAGCAGAATTCTTGTTCAAATTACTCTCGCTAGGTAACTTGTAATAGGTTTCTATGTACTACAAATATAGCTCAATATTTTCTTTTAAGTCTGTTCCTAGTAGAATTCTTGTTCAAATAACTTGGAATACGTTTTTTAATAGTAAAATTATTGTTTAAAAGTTTGTTCTAAGTTCATTCCTAGCAAAATTCTTGTTCAAATTTCTCTTGCTAGATTACTTGTAATAGGTTCTACGTACTACAAAGATAGCTCAAAACTTTGTACTAAGTCTCTTCCTAGTATAATCTTTTTCAAATAACTTGAACTAGGTTTTTTATTAGTAAATTTCTTAATCAAAATTTTATTCTAAGATCATTCCTAGCGAATTCTTGTTCAAATAACTTGAACAAGGTTTTTTATAATTAAATTTCTTGCTCAAAATTTTTGTTCTAAGTTCATTCCTAGCAGAATTCTTGTTCAAATTACTCTCGCTAGATTATTTGTAATAGGTTTCTACGTAATACAAAAATAGCTCAAAATTTCCTTCTAAGTCTGTTCCTAGTAGAATTCTTGTTCAAATAACCTGAACTAGCTTTTTTATTAGTAAATTTCTTGCTCAAAATTTTGTTCTAAGTTCATTCCTAGTAGAATTCTTGTTCAAATTACTCTCGCTAGGTTACTTGTAATAGGTTTCTACGTACTACAATTATAGCACAAAATTTTCTAATAAGTCTATTCCGAGTTGAATTCTTGTTAAAATATCTTGAACTAGGTTTTCTATAAGTAAATTTCTTGCTCAAAATTTTGTTCTAAGTTCATTCCAAGCAGAATTCTTGTTCAAATTACTCTCGCTAGGTTCCTTGTAATAGGTTGTACGTACTACAAAAATAGCTCAAAATTTTCTTCTAAGTCTGTTTCTAGTAGAATTCTTTTTCAAATAACTTGAAGTGGGTTTATTATTAGTAAATTTCTTGCTCAAATTTTGTTCTAAGTTCACTCCTAGCAGAATTCTTGTTCAAATTACTCTCGCTAGGTTACTGGTACTAGGTTTCTACGTACTACAAAAAAAGCTCAAAATTTGCTACTAAGTCTCTTCCTAGTATATTTTTTGTTCAAATAACTTGAACTAGGTTTTTTATTAGCAAATTTCTTGCTCAAAATTTTATTCTAAGTTTATTTCGTGTAGAATTCTTGTTCAAATAACTTGAACTAGGTTTTTTATTAGTAAATTTCTTGCTCAAAATTTTGTTCTAAATTCATTCCTAGCAGAATTCTTGTTCAAATTACTCTCGCTAGGTTACTTGTAATAGGTTTCTATGTACTACATATATAGCTCAATATTTTCTTCTAAGTCTGTTTCTAGTAGAATTCTTGTTCAATTAACTTGAACTACGTTTTTTATTAGTTAATTTATTGCTCAAAATTTTGTTTTAAGTTCATTCCTAACAAAATTCTTGTTCAAATTACTCTCGCTAGATTACTTGTAATAGGTTTCTACGTACTACAAAGATAGCTCAAAATTTTCTACTAATTCTCTTCCTAGTATAATGTTGTTCAAATAACTTGAACTAGGTTTTTTATTAGTAAATTTATTAATCAAAATTTTGTTCTAAGTTCATTCCTAGCAGAATTCTTGTTCAAATTACTCTCGCTAGATTATTTGTAATAGGTTTCTACGTAATACAAAAATAGCTCAAAATTTTCTTCTAAGTCTGTTCCAAGTAGAATTCTTGTTCAAATAACCTGAACTAGCTTTTTTATTAGTGAATTTCTTGCTCAAAATTTTGTTCTAAGTTCATTCGTAGCAGAATTCTTGTTCAAATTACACTCGCTAGGTTACTTGTAATAGGTTTCTACGTACAACAATTATAGCACAAAATTTTCTGCTAAGTCTATTCCGAGTAGAATTCTTGTTAAAAATATCTTGAACTAGTATTTTTATTAGTAAATTCCTTGCTCAAAATTTTGTTCTAAGTTCATTCCAAGCAGAATTCTTATTCAAATTACTCTCGCTAGGTTACTTCTAATAGGTTTATACGTACTACAAAAATAGCTCAAAATTTTCTTCTAAGTTCATTCCCGGTAGAATTCTTGTTCAAATAACTTGAACTAGGTTTTTAATTAATAAATTTCTTGCTTAAAACTTTATTCTAAGTTCATTCCTAGTAGAATTGTTGTTCAAATAAATTGAACTAGGGTTTTTATAAGTAAATTTCTTGCTCAAAATTTTGTTTGAAGTTTATTCCTAGCAGAATTTTTTACAAATTACTCTCGCTAGGTTACTGGTACTAGGTTTCTACGTACTACAAAAAAAGCTCAAAAATTTCTACTAAGTCTCTTTCGAGTATAATTCTTATTCAAATAACTTGAACTAGGTTTTTTATTAGTAAATTTCTTGCTCAAAATTTTTTGCTAAGTTCATTGTTAGTAGAATTCTTGTTCAAATAACTTGAACTAGGTTTTTTATTAGTAAATTTCTTGCTCAAAATTTTGTTCTAAGTTCATTCCTAGCAGAATTCTTGTTCAAATTACTCTCGCTAGGTTACTTGTAATAGGTTTCTACGTACGACAAAAATAGCTCAAAATTTTCTTCTAAGTCTGTTCCTAGTAGAATTCTTTTTAAATATCTTGAACTGTGTTTTTTATAAGTAAATTTCTTGCTCAAAATTTTGTTCTAAGTTCACTCCTAGCAGAATTCTTGTTCAAATTACTCTCGCTAGGTTACTAGTACTAGGTTTCTACGTACTACAAAAAAAAGCTCAAAATTTTCTACTAAGTCTCTTCCTAGTATAATTCTTGTTCAAATAACTTGAACTAGGTTTTTTATTAGTAAATTTCTTGCTCAAAATTTTGTTCTAAGTTCATTCCTAGCAGAATTCTTGTTCAAATTACTCTTGCTAGGTAACTTGTAATAGGTTTTTATGTACTACAAATATAGCTCAATATTTTCTTCTAAGTCTGTTCCTAGTAGAATTCTTGTTCAAATAACTTGAAATACGTTTTTTATTAGTAAAATTATTGCTTAAAATTTTGTTGTAAGTTCATTCTAGCAAAATTCTTGTTCAAATTTCTCTCGCTAGATTACTTGTAATAGGTTTCTACATACTACAAAGATAGCTCAAAACATTGTACTAAGTCTCTTCCTAGTATAATCTTTTTCAAATAACTTGAACTAGGTTTTTTATCAGTAAATTTCTTAATAAATTTTTTATTCTAAGTTCATTCCTAGCGAATTCTTGTTCAAATAACTTGAACAAGGTTTTTTATAATTAAATTTCTTGCTCAAAATTTTGTTCTAAGTTCATTCCTAGCAGAATTCTTGTTCAAATTACTCTCGCTAGATTATTTGTAATAGGTTTCTACGTAATACAAAAATAGCTCAAAATTTTCTTCTAAGTCTGTTCCTCGTAGAATTCTTGTTCAAATAACCTGAACAAACTTTTTTATTAGTAAATTTCTTGCTCAAAATTGTGTTCTAAGTTCATTCCTAGTAGAATTCTTGTTCAAATTACTCTCGCTAGGTTACTTGTAATAGGTTTCTACATACTACAATTATAGCACAAAATTTTCTACTAAGTCTATTCCGAGTAGAATTCTTGTTAAAATATCTTGAACTAGGTTTTCTATTAGTAAATTTCTTTGCTCAAAATTTTGTTCTAAGTTCATTCCAAGCAGAATTCTTGTTCAAATTACTCTCGCTAGGTTACTTGTAGTAGGTTGTACGTACTACAAAAATAGCTCAAAATTTTCTTCTAAGTCTGTTTCTAGTAGAGTTCTTTTTCAAATAACTTGAAGTGGGTTTTTTATTAGTAAATTTCTTTCTCAAAATTTTGTTCTAAGTTCATTCCTAGCAGAATTCTTGTTCAAATTACTCTCGCTAGGTTACTTGTAATAGGTTTCTACGTACTTCAAAAATAGCTCAAAATTTGCTACTAAGTCTGTTCCTTGTAGAATTCTATTTCAAATAACTTGAACTGTGTTTTTTATAAGTAAATTTATTGCTCAAAATTTTGTTCTAAGTTCACTCCTAGCAGAATTATTGTTCAAATTACTCTCGCTAGGTTACTGGTACTAGGTGTCTACATACTATAAAAAAAGCTCAAAATTTTCTACTAAGTCTACCTAGTATATTTTTTGTTCAAATAACTTGAACTAGGTTTTTTATTAGCAAATTTCTTGCTCAAAATTTTATTCTAAGTTTATTTCGTGTAGATTTCTTGTTCAAATAACTTGAACTGGATTTTTTATTAGTAAATTTATTGCTCAAAATTTTGTTCTAAGTTCATTCCTAGCAGAATTCTTGTTCAAATTACTCTCGCTAGGTTACTTCTAATAGGTTTCTACGTACTACAAAAATAGCTTAAAATTTTCTTCTAAGTCTGTTCCTAGTAGAATTCTTCTTCAAATAATTTGAACTGGGTTTTTTATTAGTACTTGTTAAAATTAGTCTCGCTAGGTTACTAGTACTAGGTTTCTACGTACTACAAAAAAAAGCTCAAAATTTTCTACTAAGTCTCTTCCTAGTATAATTCTTGTTCAAATAACTTGAACTAGGTTTTTTATTAGTAAATTTCTTGCTCAAAATTTTATTCTAAGTTCATTCCTAGTAGAATTCTTGTCCATATAACCTGAACTAGGTTTTTTATTAGTAAATTTCTTGCTCAAAATTTTGTTCTAAGTTCATTCCTAGCAGAATTCTTGTTCAAATTACTCTCGCTAGGTAACTTGTAATAGGTTTTTATGTACTACAAATATAGCTCAATATTTTCTTCTAAGTCTGTTCCTAGTAGTATTCTTGTTCAAATAACTTCAAATACGTTTTTTATTAGTAAAATTATTGCTTAAAATTTTGTTCTAAGTTCATTCCTAGCAAAATTCTTGTTCAAATTACTCTCGCTAGATTACTTGTAATAGGTTTCTACGTACTACAAAGATAGCTCAAAACTTTGTACTAAGTCTCTTCCTAGTATAATCTTTTTCAAATAACTTGAACTAGGTTTTTTATTAGTAAATTTCTTAATCAAAATTTTATTCTAAGTTCATTCCTAGCGAATTCTTGTTCAAATAACTTGAACAAGGTTTTTTATAATTAAATTTCTTGCTCAATTTTTTTTTCTAAGTTCATTCCTAGCAGAATTCTTGTTCAAATTACTCTCGCTAGATTATTTGTAATAGGTTTCTACGTACTACAATTATAGCACAAAATTTTCTACTAAATCTATTCCGAGTAGAATTCTTGTTCAAATAACCTGAACTAGCTTTTCTATTAGTAAATTTCTTTCTCAAAATTTTGTTCTAAGTTCATTCCAAGCAGAATTCTTGTTCAAATTACTCTCGCTAGGTTACTTGTAATAGGTTGTACGTACTACAAAAATAGCTCAAAATTTTCTTCTAAGTCTGTTTCTAGTAGAATTCTTTTTCAAATAACTTGAAGTGGGTTTTTTATTAGTAAATTTCTTGCTCAAAATTTTGTTCTAAGTTCACTCCTAGCAGAATTCTTGTTCAAATTACTCTCGCTAGGTTACTGGTACTAGGTTTCTACGTACTACAAAAAAATCTCAAAATTTGCTACTAAGTCTCTTCCTAGTATATTTTTTGTTCAAATAACTTGAACTAGGTTTTTTATTAGCAAATTTCTTGCTCAAAATTTTATTCTAAGTTTATTTCGTGTAGAATTCTTGTTCAAATAACTTGAACTAGGTTTTTTATTAGTAAATTTCTTGCTCAAATTTTGTTCTAAATTCATTCCTAGCAGAATTCTTGTTCAAATTACTCTCGCTAGGTTACTTGTAATAGGTTTCTATGTACTACTATATAGCTCAATATTTCTTCTAAGTCTGTTCCTAGTAGAATTCTTGTTCAAATAACTTGAACTACGTTTTTTATTAGTTAATTTATTGCTCAAAATTTTGTTTTAAGTTCATTCCTAACAAAATTCTTGTTCAAATTACTCTCGCTAGATTACTTGTAATAGGTTTCTACGTACTACAAAGATAGCTCAAAATTTTCTACTAATTCTTTTCCTAGTATAATGTTGTTCAAATAACTTGACCAGGTTTTTTTAGTAAATTTCTTAATCAAAATTTTGTTCTAAGTTCATTCCTAGCAGAATTCTTGTTCAAATACTCTCGCTAGATATTTGTAATAGGTTTCTACGTAATACAAAAAAGCTCAAAATTTCTTCTAAGTCTGTTCCAAGTAGAATTCTTGTTCAAATAACCTGAACTAGCTTTTTTATTAGTAAATTTCTTGCCCAAAATTTTGTTCTAAGTTCATTCCTAGCAGAATTCTTGTTCAAATTACTCTCGCTAGGTTACTTGTAATAGGTTTCTACGTACAACAATTATAGCACAAAATTTTCTGCTAAGTCTATTCCGAGTAGAATTCTTGTTAAAAATATCTTGAACTAGTTTTTTTATTAGTAAATTTCTTGCTCAAAATTTTGTTGTAAGTTCATTCCAAGCACAATTCTTGTACAAATTACTCTCGCTAGGTTACTTCTAATAGGTTTCTACGTACTACAAAAATAGCTCAAAATTTTCTTCTAAGTTCATTCCCGGTAGAATTCTTGTTCAAATAACTTGAACTAGGTTTTTAATTAATAAATTTCTTGCTTAAAACTTTATTCTAAGTTCATTCCTAGTAGAATTGTTGTTCAAATAAATTGAACTAGGGTTTTTATAAGTAAATTTCTTGCTCAAAATTTTGTTCGAAGTTCATTCCTAGCAGAATTTTTTTCAAATTACTGTCGCTAGGTTACTGGTACTAGGTTTCTACGTACTACAAAAGCTCAAAAATTTCTACTAAGTCTCTTCCCAGTATAATTCTTATTCAAATAACTTGAACTAGGTTTTTTATTAGTAAATTTCTTGCTCAAAATTTTGTGCTAAGTTCATTGTTAGTAGAATTCTTGTTAAACTAACTTGAACTAGGTTTTTTATTAGTAAATTTCTTGCTCAAAATTTTGTTCTAAGTTCATTCCTAGCAGAATTCTTGTTCAAATTACTCTCGCTAGGTTACTTGTAATAGGTTTCTACGTACTACAAAAATAGCTCAAAATTTTCTTCTAAGTCTGTTCCTAGTAGAATTCTTTTTCAAATAACTTGAATTGTGTTTTTTATAAGTAAATTTCTTGCTCAAAATTTTGTTCTAAGTTCACTCCTAGCAGAATTCTTGTTCAAATTACTCTCGCTAGGTTATTAGTACTAGGTTTGTACATACTCCAAAAAAAAGCTCAAAATTTTCTACTAAGTCTGTACCTAGTATATTTTTTGTTCAAATAACTTGAACTAGGTTTTCTATTAGTAAATTTCTTGCTCAAAATTTTATTCTAAGTTTATTTCGTGTATATTTCTTGTTCAAATAACTTGAACAAGATTTTTTATTAGTAAATTTATTTCTCAAAAAAATTTTCTAAGTTCATTCCTAGCAGAATTCTTGTTCAAATTACTCTCGCTAGGTTACTTGTAATAGGTTTCTACGTACTACAAAAATAGCTCAAAATTTTCTTCTAAGTCTGTTCCTAGTAGAATTCTTGTTCAAATAACCTGAACTAGCTTTTTTATTAGTAAATTTCTTGCTCAATTTTTTGTTCTAAGTTTATTCCTAGTAGAATTCTTATTCAAATTACTCTCGCTAGGTTACTTGTAATAGGTTTCTACGTACTACAATTATAGCACAAAATTTTCTACTAAATCTATTCCGAGTAGAATTCTTGTTAAAATATCTTGAACTAGGTTTTCTATTAGTAAATTTCTTTCTCAAAATTTTGTTCTAAGTTCATTCCAAGCAGAATTCTTGTTCAAATTACTCTCGCTAGGTTACTTGTAATAGGTTGTACGTACTACAAAAATAGCTCAAAATTTTCTTCTAAGTCTGTTTCTAGTAGAATTCTTTTTCAAATAACTTGAAGTGGGTTTTTTATTAGTAAATTTCTTGCTCAAAATTTTGTTCTAAGTTCACTCCTAGCAGAATTCTTGTTCAAATTACTCTCGCTAGGTTACTGGTACTAGGTTTCTACGTACTACAAAAAAAGCTCAAAATTTGCTACTAAGTCTCTTCCTAGTATATTTTTTGTTCAAATAACTTGAACTAGGTTTTTTATTAGCAAATTTCTTGCTCAAAATTTTATTCTAAGTTTATTTCGTGTAGAATTCTTGTTCAAATAACTTGAACTAGGTTTTTTATTAGTAAATTTCTTGCTCAAATTTTGTTCTAAATTCATTCCTAGCAGAATTCTTGTTCAAATTACTCTCGCTAGGTTACTTGTAATAGGTTTCTATGTACTACATATATAGCTCAATATTTTCTTCTAAGTCTGTTCCTAGTAGAATTCTTGTTCAAATAACTTGAACTACGTTTTTTATTAGTTAATTTATTGCTCAAAATTTTGTTTTAAGTTCATTCCTAACAAAATTCTTGTTCAAATTACTCTCGCTAGATTACTTGTAATAGGTTTCTACGTACTACAAAGATAGCTCAAAATTTTCTACTAATTCTTTTCCTAGTATAATGTTGTTCAAATAACTTGAACCAGGTTTTTTATTAGTAAATTTCTTAATCAAAATTTTGTTCTAAGTTCATTCCTAGCAGAATTCTTGTTCAAATTACTCTCGCTAGATTATTTGTAATAGGTTTCTACGTAATACAAAAATAGCTCAAAATTTTCTTCTAAGTCTGTTCCAAGTAGAATTCTTGTTCAAATAACCTGAACTAGCTTTTTTATTAGTAAATTTCTTGCCCAAAATTTTGTTCTAAGTTCATTCCTAGCAGAATTCTTGTTCAAATTACTCTCGCTAGGTTACTTGTAATAGGTTTCTACGTACAACAATTATAGCACAAAATTTTCTGCTAAGTCTATTCCGAGTAGAATTCTTGTTAAAAATATCTTGAACTAGTTTTTTTATTAGTAAATTTCTTGCTCAAAATTTTGTTCTAAGTTCATTCCAAGCACAATTCTGGTACAAATTACTCTCGCTAGGTTACTTCTAATAGGTTTCTACGTACTACAAAAATAGCTCAAAATTTTCTTCTAAGTTCATTCCCGGTAGAATTCTTGTTCAAATAACTTGAACTAGGTTTTTAATTAATAAATTTCTTGCTTAAAACTTTATTCTAAGTTCATTCCTAGTAGAATTGTTGTTCAAATAAATTGAACTAGGGTTTTTATAAGTAAATTTCTTGCTCAAAATTTTGTTCGAATTCATTCCTAGCAGAATTTTTTCAAATTACTCTCGCTAGGTTACTGTACTAGGTTTCTACGTACTACAAAAGCTCAAAAATTTCTACTAAGTCTTCCCAGTATAATTCTTATTCAAATAACTTGAACTAGGTTTTTTATTAGTAAATTTCTTGCTCAAAATTTTGTGCTAAGTTCATTGTTAGTAGAATTCTTGTTAAACTAACTTGAACTAGGTTTTTTATTAGTAAATTTCTTGCTCAAAATTTGTGTTCTAAGTTCATTCCTAGCAAATTCTTGTTCAAATACTCTCGCTAGGTTACTTGTAATAGGTTTCTACGTACTACAAAATAGCTCAAAATTTTCTTCTAAGTCTGTTCCTAGTAGAATTCTTTTTCAAATAACTTGAATTGTGTTTTTTATAAGTAAATTTCTTGCTCAAAATTTTGTTCTAAGTTCACTCCTAGCAGAATTCTTGTTCAAATTACTCTCGCTAGGTTATTAGTACTAGGTTTGTACATACTCCAAAAAAAAGCTCAAAATTTTCTACTAAGTCTGTACCTAGTATATTTTTTGTTCAAATAACTTGAACTAGGTTTTCTATTAGTAAATTTCTTGCTCAAAATTTTATTCTAAGTTTATTTCGTGTATATTTCTTGTTCAAATAACTTGAACAAGATTTTTTATTAGTAAATTTATTTCTCAAAAATTTGTTCTAAGTTCATTCCTAGCAGAATTCTTGTTCAAATTACTCTCGCTAGGTTACTTGTAATAGGTTTCTACGTACTACAAAAATAGCTCAAAATTTTCTTCTAAGTTTGTTCCTAGTAGAATTTTTGTTCAAATAACTTGAACTGGGTTTTTTATTAGTACCTGTTAAAATTAGTCTCGCTAGGTTACTAGTACTAGGTTTCTACGTACTACAAAAAAAAGCTCAAAATTTTCTACTAAGTCTCTTCCTAGTATAATTCTTGTTCAAATAACTTGAACTAGGTTTTTTAGTAGTAAATTTCTTTCTCAAAATTTTATTCTAAGTTCATTCCTAGTAGAATTCTTGTTCATATAACCTGGACTAGGTTTTTTATTAGTAAATTTCTTGCTCAAAATTTTTTTCTAAGTTCATTCCTAGCAGAATTCTTGTTCAAATTACTCTCGCTAGGTAACTTGTAATAGGTTTCTATGTACTACAAATATAGCTCAATATTTTCTTCTAATTCTGTTCCTAGTAGAATTCTTGTTCAAATAACTTGAACTACGTTTTTTATTAGTAAATTTATTGCTCAAAATTTTGTTCTAAGTTCATTCCTAGCAAAATTCTTGTTAAAATTACTCTCTCTAGATTACTTGTAATAGGTTTCTACGTACTACAAAGATAGCTAAAAAATTTCTACTAAGTCTCTTCCTAGTATAATCTTGTTCAAATACCATGAACTAGGTTTTTTAATAGTAAATTTCTTAATCAAAATTTTATTCTAAGTTCATTCCTAGTAGAATTCTTGTTCAAATAACTTGAACTAGGTTTTTTATAAGTAAATTTCTTGCTCAAAATTTTGTTCTAAGTTCATTCCTAGCAGAATTCTTGTTCAAATTACTCTCGCTAGATTATTTGTAATAGGTTTCTACGTAATACAAAAATAGCTCAAAATTTTCTTCTAAGTCTGTTCCTAGTAGAATTCTTGTTCAAATAACCTGAACTAGCTTTTTTATTAGTAAAGTTCTTGCTCAAAATTTTGTTCTAAGTTCATTCCTAGCCGAATTCTTGTTCAAATTACTCTCGCTAGGTTACTTCTAATAGGTTTCTATGTACTACAATTATAGCACAAAATTTTCTCCTAAGTCTATTCCGAGTAGAATTCTTGTTAAAATATTTTGAACTAGGTTTTTTATTAGTAAATTTCTTGCTCAAAATTTTGTTCTATGTTCATTCCAAGCAGAATTCTTGTTCAAATGACTCTCGCTAGGTTAATTGTTATAGGTTTCTACGTACTACAAAAATAGCTCAAAATTTTCTTCTAAGTTCATTCCCGGTAGAATTCTTGTTCAAATAACTTGAACTAGGTTTTTTATTAATAAATTTCTTGCTTGAAATTTTATTCTAAGTTCATTCCTAGTAGAATTCTTGTTCAAATAAATTGAACTAGGTTTTTTATAAGTAAATTTCTTGCTCAAAATTTTGTTCGAAGTTCATTCCTTGCAGAATTTTTTTCAAATTAATCTCGCTAGGTTACTGGTACTAGGTTTCTACGTACAACAAAAAAGCTCAGAAATTTCTACTAAGTCTCTTCCCAGTATAATTCTTATTCAAATAACTTGAACTAGGTTTTTTATTAGTAAATTTATTGCTCAAAATTTTATTCTAAGTTCATTCCTAGTAGAATTCTTGTTCAAATAAATTGAACTAGGTTTTTTATAAGTAAATTTCTTGCTCAAAATTTTGTTCGAAGTTCATTCCTAGCAGAATTTTTTTCAAATTACTCTCGCTATGTTACTGGTACTATTTCTGTACTACAAAAAAAGCTCAAAAATTTCTACTAAGTCTTTCCAGTATATTCTTATTCAAATAACTTGAACTAGGTTTTTTATTAGTAAATTTCTTGCTCAAAATTTTGTTCTAAGTTCATTCTTAGTAGAATTCTTGTTCAAATAACTTGAACTAGGTTTTTTATTACTAAATTTCTTGCTCAGAATTTTGTTCTAAGTTCATTCCTAGCAGAATTCTTGTTCAAATTACTCTCGCTAGGTTACTTGTAATAGGTTTCTACATACAAAATAGCTCAAAATTTTCTTCTAAGTCTGTTCTAGTAGAATTCTTTTTCAAATAACTTGAACTGGGTTTTTTATTAGAAAATTTCTTGCTCAAAATTTTGTTCTAAGTTCACTCCTAGCAGAATTCTTGTTCAAATTACTCTCGCTAGGTTACTCGTACTAGGTTTCTACGCACTACAAAAAAATCTCGAAAATTTCTACTAAGTCTCTTTCCAGTATAATTCTTATTCAAATAATTTGAACTAGGTTTTTTATTAGTAAATTTCTTGCTCAAAATTTTGTTCAAAGTTCATTCCTAGCAGAATTCTTGTTCAAATTACTCTCGCTAGGTTACTTGTAATAGGTTTCTACGTACTACAAAAATAGCTCAAAATTTTCTTCTAAGTCTGTTCCTAGTAGAATTCTTTTTCAAATAACTTGAAGTGGGTTTTTTATTAGTAAATTTCTTGCTCAAAATTTTGTTCTAAGTTCACTCCTAACATAATTCTTGTTCAAATTACTCTCGCTAGGTTATTGGTACTAGGTTTCTACGTACTACAAAAAAATCTCAAAAATTTTACTAAGTTCTTTCCAGTATAATTCTTATTCAAATAACTTGAACTAGGTTTTTTATTAGTAAATTTCTTGCTCAAATTTTTTTTCTAAGTTCTTTCTTAGTAGAATTCTTGTTCAAATAACTTGAACTAGGTTTTTTATTAGTAAATTTCTTGCTTAAAATTTTGTTCTAAGTTCATTCCTAGCAGAATTCTTGTTCAAATTACTCTCTCTAGGTTACTTTAATAGGTTTCTATGTACTACTATAGCTCAATATTTTCTTCTAAGTTGTTCCTAGTAGAATTCTTATTTAAATAACTTGAACTACGTTTTTTATTAGTAAATCTATTGCTCAAAATTTTGTTCTAAGTTCATTCCTAGCAAAATTCTTGTTCAAATTACTCTCGCTAGATTACTTGTAATAGGTTTCTACGTACTACAAAGATAGCTAAAAATTTTCTACTAAGTCTCTTCCTAGTATAATCTTGTTCAAATAACAAGAACTAGGTTTTTTATTACTAAAATTCTTAATCAAAATTTTATTCTAGGTTCATTCCTAGCAGAATTCTTGTTCAAATAACTTGAACTAGATTATTTGTAATAGGTGTCTACGTAATACAAAAATAGCTCAAAATTTTGTTCTAAGTTCATTCCTAGCAGAATTCTTGTTCAAATTACTCTCTCTAGGTTACTTGTAATATGTTTCTACGTGCTACAAAAATAGCTCAAAATTTTGTTCTAAGTCTGTTCCTAGTAGAATTCTTTTTCAAATAACTTGAACTGGGTTTTTTATTAGTAAATTTCTTGCTCAAAATATTGTTCTAAGTTCACTCCTAGCAGAATTCTTGTTCAAATTACTCTCGCTAGGTTACTGGTACTAGGTTTCTACGTACTACAATTATAGTACAAAATTTTCTCCTAAGTCTATTCCGAGTAGAATTCTTGTTAAAATATCTTGAACTAGGTTTTTTGTTAGTAAATTTCTTGCTCAAAATTTTGTTCTATGTTCATTCCAAGCAGAATTCTTGTTCAAATGACTCTCGCTAGGTTACTTCTAATAGGTTTCTACGTACTAAAAAAATAGCTCAAAATTTTCTTCTAAGTTCATTCCCGGTAGAATTCTTGTTCAAATAACTTGAACTAGGTTTTTTATTCATAAATTTCTTGCTTAAAATTTTATTCTAAGTTCATTCCTAGTAGAATTTTTGTTCAAATAAATTGAACTAGGTTTTTTATAAGTAAATTTCTTGCTCAAAATTTTGTTCGAAGTTCATTCCTAGCAGAATTTTTTTCAAATTACTCTCGCTATGTTACTGGTACTAGGTTTCTACGTACTACAAAAAAAGCTCAAAAATTTCTACTAAGTCCCTTTCCAGTATAATTCTTATTCAAATAACTTGAACTAGGTTTTTTATTAGTAAATTTCTTGCTCAAAATTTTGTTCTAAGTTCATTCTTAGTAGAATTCTTGTTCAAATAACTTGAACTAGGTTTTTTATTACTAAATTTCTTGCTCAGAATTTTGTTCTAAGTTCATTCCTAGCAGAATTCTTGTTCAAATTACTCTCGCTAGGTTACTTGTAATAGGTTTCTACATACTACAAAAATAGCTCAAAATTTTCTTCTAAGTCTGTTCCTAGTAGAATTCTTTTTCAAATAACTTGAACTGGGTTTTTTATTAGAAAATTTCTTGCTCAAATTTTTGTTCTAAGTTCACTCCTAGCAGAATTCTTGTTCAAATTACTCTCGCTAGGTTACTGGTACTAGGTTTTACGCACTAAAAAAATCTAAAATTTCTACTAAGTCTCTTTCCAGTATAATTCTTATTCAAATAATTTGAACTAGGTTTTTTATTAGTAAATTTCTTGCTCAAAATTTTGTTCAAAGTTCATTCCTAGCAGAATTCTTGTTCAAATTACTCTCGCTAGGTTACTTGTAATAGGTTTTACGTACTACAAAATAGCTCAAAATTTTCTTCTAAGTCTGTTCCTAGTAGAATTCTTTTTCAAATAACTTGAAGTGGGTTTTTTATTAGTAAATTTCTTGCTCAAAATTTTGTTCTAAGTTCACTCCTAACATAATTCTTGTTCAAATTACTCTCGCTAGGTTATTGGTACTAGGTTTCTACGTACTACAAAAAAATCTCAAAAATTTCTACTAAGTCTCTTTCCAGTATAATTCTTATTCAAATAACTTGAACTAGGTTTTTTATTAGTAAATTTCTTGCTCAATTTTTTTTTCTAAGTTCTTTCTTAGTAGAATTCTTGTTCAAATAACTTGAACTAGGTTTTTTATTAGTAAATTTCTTGCTCAAAATTTTGTTCTAAGTTCATTCCTAGCAGAATTCTTGTTCAAATTACTCTCTCTAGGTTACTTGTAATAGGTTTCTATGTACTACAAATATAGCTCAATATTTTCTTCTAAGTCTGTTCCTAGTAGAATTCTTATTTAAATAACTTGAACTACGTTTTTTATTAGTAAATCTATTGCTCAAAATTTTGTTCTAAGTTCATTCCTAGCAAAATTCTTGTTCAAATTACTCTCGCTAGATTACTTGTAATAGGTTTCTACGTACTACAAAGATAGCTAAAAAATTTCTACTAAGTCTCTTCCTAGTATAATCTTGTTCAAATAACAAGAACTAGGTTTTTTATTACTAAAATTCTTAATCAAAATTTTATTCTAGGTTCATTCCTAGCAGAATTCTTGTTCAAATAACTTGAACTAGATTATTTGTAATAGGTGTCTACGTAATACAAAAATAGCTCAAAATTTTGTTCTAAGTTCATTCCTAGCAGAATTCTTGTTCAAATTACTCTCTCTAGGTTACTTGTAATATGTTTTACGTGCTACAAAAATAGCTCAAAATTTTCTTCTAAGTTGTTCCTAGTAGAATTCTTTTTCAAATAACTTGAACTGGGTTTTTTATTAGTAAATTTCTTGCTCAAAATATTGTTCTAAGTTCACTCCTAGCAGAATTCTTGTTCAAATTACTCTCGCTAGGTTACTGGTACTAGGTTTCTACGTACTACAATTATGTACAAATTTTCTCCTAAGTCTATTCCGAGTAGAATTCTTGTTAAAATATCTTGAACTAGGTTTTTTGTTAGTAAATTTCTTGCTCAAAATTTTGTTCTATTCATTCCAAGCAGAATTCTTGTTCAAATGACTCTCGCTAGGTTACTTCTAATAGGTTTCTACGTACTAAAAAATAGCTCAAAATTTTCTTCTAAGTTCATTCCGGTAGAATTCTTGTTCAAATAACTTGAACTAGGTTTTTTATTCATAAATTTCTTGCTTAAAATTTTATTCTAAGTTCATTCCTAGTAGAATTTTTGTTCAAATAAATTGAACTAGGTTTTTTATAAGTAAATTTCTTGCTCAAAATTTTGTTCGAAGTTCATTCCACCAGAATATTTTTCAAATTACTCTCGCTAGGTTACTGGTACTAGGTTTCTACGTACTACAAAAAAAGCTCAAAATTTCTAATAAGTCTCTTCCCAGTATAATTCTTATTCAAATAACTTGAACTAGGTTTTTTATTACTAAATTGCTTGCTCAAAATTTTATTCTAAGTTCATTCCTAGTAAAATTCTTGTTCAAATAAATTGAACTAGGTTTTTTATAAGTAAATTTCTTGCTCAAAATTTTGTTCTAAGTTCATTCCTAGCAGAATTCTTGTTCCAATTACTCTCTCTAGGTTACTTGTAATAGGTTTCTACGTACTACAAAAATAGCTCAAAATTTTCTTCTAAGTATGTTCCTAGTAGAATTCTTTTTCAAATAACTTGAAATGGGTTTTTTATTAGTAAATTTCTTGCTCAAAATTTTGTTCTAAGTTCACTCCTAGCAGAATTCTTGTTCAAATTACTCTCGCTAGGTTACTGGTACTACGTTTCTACGTCCTACAAAAAAATCACAAAATTTTTATTAGTCTCTTCCTAGTATAATTTTTGTTCAAATAACTTGAACTAGGTTTTTTTATAGCAAATTTCTTGCTCAAAATTTTATTCTAAGTTTATTTCGTGTAGATTTCTTGTTCAAATAACTTGAACTAGATTTTTTATTAGTAAATTTCTTGCTCAAAATTTTGTTCGAAGTTCATTCCAGCAGAATTTTTTTCAAATTACCCTCGCTAGGTTACTGGTACTAGGTTTCTACGTACTACAAAAAAAGCTCAAAAATTTCTACTAAGTCTCTTCCCAGTATAATTCTTATTCAAATAACTTGAACTAGGTTTTTTATTACTAAATTGCTTGCTCAAAATTTTATTCTAAGTTCATTCCTATTAAAATTCTTGTTCAAAAATTGAACTAGGTTTTTTATAAGTAAATTTCTTGCTCAAAATTTTGTTCGAAGTTCATTCCTAGCAGAACTTTTTTCAAATTACTCTCGCTAGGTTACTGGTACTAGGTTTCTACGTACTACAAAAAAGCTCAAAAATTTCTATAAGTCTCTTCCCAGTATAATTCTTATTCAAATAACTTGAACTAGGTTTTTTATTACTAAATTGCTTGCTCAAAATTTTATTCTAAGTTCATTCCTAGTAAAATTCTTGTTCAAATAAATTGAACTAGGTTTTTTATTAGTAAATTTCTTGCTCAAAATTTTGTTCTAAGTTCATTCCTAGCAGAATTCTTGTTCCAATTACTCTCTCTAGGTTACTTGTAATAGGTTTCTAGTACTACAAAATAGCTCAAAATTTTTTCTAAGTATGTTCCTAGTAGAATTCTTTTTCAAATAACTTGAAATGGGTTTTTTATTAGTAAATTTCTTGCTCAAAATTTTGTTCTAAGTTCACTCCTAGCAGAATTCTTGTTCAAATTACTCTCGCTAGGTTACTGGTACTAAGTTTCTACGTACTACAAAAAAATCTCAAAATTTTCTACTTAGTCTCTTCCTAGTATAATTTTTGTTCAAATAACTTGAACTAGGTTTTTTATAAGCAAATTTCTTGCTCAAAATTTTATTCTAAGTTTATTTCGTGTAGATTTCTTGTTCAAATAACTTGAACTAGATTTTTTATTAGTAAATTTCTTGCTCAAAATTTTGTTCGAAGTTCATTCCAGCAGAATTTTTTTCAAATTACCCTCGCTAGGTTACTGGTACTAGGTTTCTACGTACTACAAAAAAAGCTCAAAAATTTCTACTAAGTCTCTTCCCAGTATAATTCTTATTCAATTAACTTGAACTAGGTTTTTTATTACTAAATTGCTTGCTCAAAATTTTATTCTAAGTTCATTCCTATTAAAATTCTTGTTCAAATAAATTGAACTAGGTTTTTTATAAGTAAATTTCTTGCTCAAAATTTTGTTCGAAGTTCATTCCTAGCAGAATTTTTTTCAAATTACTCTCGCTAGGTTACTGGTACTAGGTTTCTACGTACTACAAAAAAAGCTCAAAAATTTCTACTAAGTCTCTTTCCAGTATAATTCTTATTCAAATAACTTGAACTAGGTTTTGTATTAGTAAATTTCTTGCTCAAAATTTTGTTCTAAGTTCATTCTTAGTAGAATTCTTGTTCAAATAACTTGAACTAGGTTTTTTATTAGTAAATTTCTTGCTCAAAATTTTGTTCTAAGTTCATTCCTAGCAGAATTCTTGTTCCAATTACTCTCTCTAGGTTACTTGTAATAGGTTTCTACGTACTACAAAAATAGCTCAAAATTTTCTTCTAAGTCTGTTCCTAGTAGAATTCTTTTTCAAATAACTTGAACTGGGTTTTTATTAGTAAATTTCTTGCTCAAAATTTTGTTCTAAGTTAACTCCTAGCAGAATTCTTGTTCAAATTACTCTCGCTAGGTTACTGGTACTAAGTTTCTACGTACTACAAAAAAATCTCAAAATTTTCTACTTAGTCTCTTGCTAGTATAATTTTTGTTCAAATAACTTGAACTAGGTTTTTTATAAGCAAATTTCTTGCTCAAAATTTTATTCTAAGTTTATTTCGAGTAGATTTCTTGTTCAAATAACTTGAACTAGATTTTTTTATTAGTAAATTTATTGCTCAAAATTTTGTTCTAAGTTCATTCCTAGCAGAATTCTTGTTCATATTATTCTCGCTAGGTTACTTGTAATAGGTTTCTACGTATTAAAAAAATATCTCAAAATTTTCTTCTAAGTCTGTTCCTAGTAGAATTCTAGTTCAAATAACTTGAACTGGGTTTTTTATTAGTACTTGTTCAAATTAGTCTCGCTTGGTTACTGGTACTAGGTTTCTACGTACTACAAAAAAAAGCTCAAAATTTTCTACTGAGTCTCTTCCTAGTATAATTCTTGTTCAAATAACTTGAACTAGGTTTTTTATTAGTAAATTTATTGTTCAAAATTTTATTCTAAGTTCATTCCTAATAGAATTCTTGTTCAAATAACCTGAACTAGGTTTTTTGTTAGTAAATTTCATGCTCAAAATTTTGTTCTAAGTTCATTACTAGCAGAATTCCTGTTCAAATTACTCTCGCTAGGTTACTTGTAATAGGTTTCTATGTACTAAAAATATAGCTCAATATTTTCTTCTAAGTCTATTCCTAGTAGAATTCTTGTTTAAATAACTTGAACTATGTTTTTTATTAGTAAATTTATTGCTCAAAATTTTGTTCTAAGTTCATTCCTAGCAAAATTCTTGTTCAAATTACTCTCGCTACATTACTTGTAATAGGTTTCTACGTTGATGAGGACATCCCTAGTACATTTGTTATTCCTCCTGTTGATGATGATGTTGCTGTTCAAGAGAAGCATGATGAAGTAAGGATTGGTCCAATGACCAGATCAAGAACCAAATTATTAGAACAGCAGGTGAACTCACTCCTTTTAAATTATGATGTTTATTCTCATGAGAATTTTATACTACCTAAATTCCTACACTTATGTATGATTCAGGTTATTGATAACACAAACATTATGGAAGCAAGGAGCATGGAGTCATGGAGAAAAGCATGGGAGCACACATGGAGGGAGATGATCATGCAAGCCCAAGGGAGAAGGAGGAGGCAGAATAAAGATATGAGGGAATTGAGACCACCAAGGACATGTCCTTGCTTGGTTCAGCCCAAATTATTATTTGGTGTGTTTTATGTTTATGGGAGCACCAAGGACATGTCCTAGGTACTCCCATACGAGTCCAATAAGGCCTTGCATGGTTGTTGGCCGCACCCCACCTTTTGGGGTCGGTTTGTACCCTTTTGGTTCGAGTCCAAGTCCAAGTCTGAGTCCAAACTCAATTAGGTTCAGGGCTGGTGCGCATTGGCTATGGCCGCACCCCCTTCTCTCTTATATACCTCTTCACCTGCGTGTGAGAGGTTTAGACTACCTTTATTCATAAACCCTAGAACTCCATTGTTGACTGCTTGAAGCATTCATCAGGAATTGATCATATTGCAAACTTTGCGTGTTATCTGCTATTCCACTGGGAATTAGTTGAAACAGGACCACAAGTAGTCAGTGGCTGCTCGTGCAAGTGTGTGGATTTACGAATATCCAAGGGATTGGTTGCTGCTGCAATTGGCATCAGGAATTAGCCGGAGAGTTCGTGGAGAAACACAATTTATCTGATCCTTGTTATCGTGTGAGTTCATCGAGAAGATCGGGCAACCCCTTATCATCTTGGTATCAGATTTACAGGTTAACTCGGTGAGCTATCGTGATCTTGTAGATTAGTTTGTTTTCATTACCTATCCACCAAAAAACAACCACAAAAAACAGGAGTAGTTCTTGCCTAGCCATAGATCATCACCAATTTCATCCACTAGTTGCTGTTTTGTGTTTGATTTTTGCGTTTCTTTTCTCTTTTTGTGTCTTGTTCTAGTCGGTCTAGGTTTAGGGTTCTTGGTTCTTCGTGTTCTTCCTTTGAGTCTACCGAAAAGCCCCTCCAATTCCCCATCCGTGTGGTGCCTTGGATCCAATTCGAGTTGGACTCGAAGTCCTGCCGCGGCAGAAAAACCTCGCCGAATCTCTGCCGTACCGCGGCCGAACCGCAGTCGGAATCCCCCTCGACCGCGCCTTACAAAATCCGCCCGCGGCCCTGTTGTGCGCTTACCCGCACCACACCCTGCGCGCTGCCGCGACACAGGATCGCGCCGAAACGCTGTCGCGCCCTCGGTTTCCTTCCGCGCCCACTGCTGCTCCACGCGCCACCCTACCGCGCACGTGAAATCACCAGCGCGCAGGGCATTTTCGCCGGTTCGCTGTTAACGCGCGCTGCCGCGACAGCAATTCTCGCCGTTTCGCTGCCGCGGTACAAAATTCCTGTCGTGAGGTAATTCCTTAGCTCTAGTTTATTTTCGGTTTAGTTTTCTTTTACAATTTCTTTAGGATTTCTTTTCCAAACTTTGTGAACCATAGCTACTGCCTGTCTACAGCAAATTTTAGGTACCTTTCCCAAAAGAATAGCTACTTTTTGCTCTTTCCAGGCTGCTCAATTTCATATCATTTGTGTCACATTGATAGTATTGTGTTTATTTTTGCTCCTATCTAGTTTTTGGCCAGTATAAAAGTATAAAAAAAAAGAGAAAAACAGAAAATAGAGAAAGAGAAAAACAGAATTGTGAAAAGAAAAAAAGGCCTTGTGAGCTATTGCTATATTGTTCTTGGAGCTGTTTCACCACTACTATATTGACATTTTCCATTGAGCAATCTTGTGCCTGTGATATTTTGGAGCCTAGCTATTGTCTTTTGAGAGCATTGCAATATTTCTACACATATAATTGCATTGCCACATTTGTCTCCACTTTGGTGTGTGTTTCCTAGGTGCTATTTTTCAGTCATCACAAACAGCAAATAGGACTTGTTATTGGTGTTGTTAGGTATCCATACCAAGCCCCGCTATATATCCTGCTTTGCCTTGTGTTAGCTAAAATCCCTGGGTATTCTTTTATTCACACCAAGTCATAGTACTACTGTTTACTTGTGGTAAGTATTGCTATTCACTTTGGAACAGTAAGTTAACTCATTGCTTGCTGTTTTGAGTGAGTTGTGAGAGAACACCACATCCCATTTTTTGTTTTCACTAACACATTAATCTATGGAGTTCTGTGGCTAGTGATGTGCAGGTGGATAAACATGGTGGGAAAGCTACTAAGGCTGCTGCTAAGAAGTCTTTTGATGATCCTCTCACATGGGGAGACCTCTCCAAATTTAGAGACATGATCACATCCAGAATTCATAAAAAATTGGATGAGTATGATGAAGTGGTAGCCATCCGAATGGTTAAAAAGCTTGATGCCTATGATGAGAGTTTGAGGAGGGATTTACAGCAGATGGATATTAAATTGAGAAACTGCTTCTCAAGAATCTGTTGATATTATGCAAGAAATCTCTCGCCAATTTGACTAGGCAATGACACAATTGACTACTCAATTAGAGCAAAGAGATCATGATGATTGGGAACAGGCCGAGTCCAAGCTTATAATGGCCGTGGTGGTTTTCAAGCTGAAGAGTACAAGCTCAAGATAATATAGAGAAGATGATGGTTTGGGCAAGCCAAAATTTTCTATTCTCCTTTCTCTTTTGATTCTGATGATGTAGAGGAATATTTGATGTGGGGGCTTAAAATTGAGAAGCTATGGAGATTGCATGAGTACACTGAAGATATGAGATTAAATTGGCTTCTTCTAGTTTTGATGGTTATGCTCTTGTGGGGATAATATTACCC
>JAPCYS010003328.1:0-40442 GCA_028641055.1 Alopecurus myosuroides
TTCTGCCTGACTAGGGCCCAAAGGAAAGAAGTTCTCCAGTGGATCTTGGACTGTCTCTTCTTCCCTGATGGGTACGCAGCTAATATAATGAGGGGAGTGAATCTTGCAGGGCTTCGGATAACAGGGCTCAAGAGTCATGACTACCACGTATGGATTGAGCGGATCATGCCTGTCATGATTCGAGGATACGTTGATGAGGAAATTTGGCTAGTGCTAGCCAAGTTGAGTTTTTTCTTTCGCCAGCTTTGTGCCAAGGAATTAGACCGAGCTGTGGTTGCTAAGTTGGAGGAACAGGTTGCCGGCTTACTGGTGGACCTAGAGGCGATCTTTCCCCCCGGCTTCTTTAATCCGATGCAACACTTGCTCTTGCATCTCGCTGAAGAGGCACGATTGGGTGGCCCTGTGCAGTACCGCTGGATGTTTTCAACCGAGAGAGAGCAGAAGAAACTTAGAGAGAAAAGCACGAACAAATGTCGCATCGAAGCATCCATATGTGAGGCAACCCTCAACGAGGAGGTGGCAAACTTTACGACAAAGTACTATCATGAAAGTCTTCCCACTCGTCATAATCCAGTTTCTCGGTACAATAATGACCCCAACTCCGCGGATGCACCCGAGCTTAGCATACTTGCAGGGCTTGGTGGCAGATCAAGTGGCGCGAAGCAAGAGCAAGTAGACTCACATGAACAATGGACGGCTATTCTCTCGTGTGTCCTGAAGAACACGGCGGAAGTAAAGCCCTACATTGAGTAAGTGCTCAACACCTTCTTTTCACAAGCTTTCATTCCCATAGTTTGTGTCTAACTCCGATTTTTGTCATTCCGCACCTAGGTTATTTGAGAAAGAAACCTGGAAACATCATTCCCGAGAACCTACCTACGAGGAGAAGACTACTATTTTTAAGAAGGGTGGCAAAGGAGGCGGCGGTTTCATTAGTTGGTTCGCCACAAAAGTAACACTCTATCTTACATGGTTTCTAGTGAGACATATTTTACGCCGATCTTAGCTTTAAGTAACACTCCTATTGACCTTGTAGGCTTTAACCGACAAGGAATGAGTCCCGAGTTGCGGCAACTTGCCCGCGGGTTCACCTACTCCCTCAAGACATTCACATCTTACGATGTGAATGGGTATCGCTCCATACCCGTTCTTACGATGAGAAACGGCCGAACCGGAAGACAAATAATTTCGGGGTCTTCACGAATGCCGGGGATTACTTCGGCATCGTCGAGGGAATTTATGAGCTCGATTTCCATTTCGGCAAGAAGAACCCGGTTGTATTCAAATGCCATTGGTTCGATCCAACTAGAGTGAGACGAAATCCTGAAATTGGATTGATCGAAATTGAACGAGCATCTGTCTATGGGGGAGATGATGTCTACATCATTGCACAACATGCCACCCAAGTATTCTATCTCCCCTACCCATGCAAAACTATGAAACGTCTCCAGGGGTGGGATGTGGTGATCACGGTGCCACCGCGTAATAGACCACCTCCTCCAAACGATGAAGATTACCACCAGCGCATAAAACCCCATCACCTATGAGGGAGAGTTCTATCAAGAGGACGCCGATGGGCTCACCGGCCGGTTCAGCATCGACTTGCCTACAATTGACGAAATGGTAGAAGACGACGGTGATGATGGCATGGGCGCCGAGAGTGAGCAAGACGACGATCCAGCTGTTCTTAACTCTAAGGACGTGGAACTACTTGAACGTCTCCACATACCCGATGTTGAGGAGCCGAGCGGTCCACCATCGAACTACATGGAAGAGTGGTGGTACACCCGTGATAGCGACGACGATGATGATCCCGGTCCAAGTTATGATCCCAAGGATGTAGACAATGGGTTCTGAACCATTTGTGTTCCAACTAGTAACCGTCAATGTATAATTAGCATTTAGTTTTCACTATTTGTGTGTCACTTCGAAACTTATAGCTTGTAATATTTTTCTATTCCGAACTTCTTATTGCTATTACATTACTTGCGCTTAAAATCCTGACGTTTGTCATGGTTCTTAGAGTCTCCAAGCACTTACGATTTTGTGCTCAAAATCTCCTCCCATATGAGCTGGAAGAATCTGATCTTGCTCACATCCATGTGCTCCCAGTAGTAGTGCTCTTGCCACTCCCTACGCTGTTATTTTGGTCACAAAATATCGGTGCAGGGAGTGGCAAGAGCACTACTTCTGGGAGCACATGGCCGTGAACAAGATCAGGTTCTTCAAGCTCATGGGAGGAGATTTCAGCAGAAAATCGTGCACATGACAAATGTCAGGATTTATTTTCTATTCCGAACTTCTTATTGCTATTACATTACTTGCGCTTAAAATCCTGACGTTTGTCATGGTTCTTAGAGTCTCCAAGCACTTACGATTTTGTGCTCAAAATCTCCTCCCATAGCTGGAAGAATCTGATCTTGCTCACATCCATGTGCTCCCAGTAGTAGTGCTCTTGCCACTCCCTACGCTGTTATTTTGGTCACCAAAATATCGGTGCAGGGAGTGGCAAGAGCACTACTTCTGGGAGCACATGGCCGTGAACAAGATCAGGTTCTTCAAGCTCATGGGAGGAGATTTTCAGCAGAAAATCGTGCACATGACAAATGTCAGGATTATTTTTCTATTCCGAACTTCTTATTGCTATTACATTACTTGCGCTTAAAATCCTGACGTTTGTCATGGTTCTTAGTCTCCAAGCACTTACGATTTTGGCTCAAAATCTCCTCCCATATGAGCTGGAAGAATCTGATCTTGCTCACATCCATGTGCTCCCAGTAGTAGTGCTCTTGCCACTCCCTACGCTGTTATTTTGGTCACCAAAATATCGGTGCAGGGAGTGGCAAGAGCACTACTTCTGGGAGCACATGGCCGAACAAGATCAGGTTCTTCAAGCTCATGGGAGGAGATTTTCAGCAGAAAATCGTGCACATGACAAATGTCAGGATTTAAGTACAGAAAAGGTGAAATTGTGACACTTTACTATTTTAATTGCGCTTTAATTTATTTTTGCATGTACATAATATGCTTTGTATGAATTACTCTTTGTTTATTTAACTTTTTAACATTTGTTATCACCTGTACTAATCGGGTTCCCTCTTGTGTCATAACAGGTGAAACATGGCAGGTTCCAAGGCCCCCAAGGGGGTGAAGCGCACCGCCAAGAAGGCCCATGTGACGGGCTTGTACGCCAGATCTGAGGATGGCGCGCGCAAACTGATAGGGCGACGACGGGTTGCGGGCACGGAGGAGACCTCTAGCTCACGGAGAGCCCCGGCCCGTCGCCCAGGGGGGCGTGGTTCGCACCGGGCTGCTCGCTCACAGAGCCCCTTGCCCTCGGTTACTTCTGACTCGGAGGAGGAGCAGGAGGATGAGGAGCAGCAGGAGGAGGAGAGCACGAGCAGGAGGGATCAGACGCCGAGGACGGGTCTGACCGGGACGAGGAGGAGGAGCAGCAGCCCTCGGACCCGGAGTCCGAGGAGGACGAGGACTTGTTCGCACACCCCCCCTCCCCCAGCTAGGGAAAGTGTGGCCCGCGGACAAGAAACCTTTTCTGCGCGGGCCCACGCGGCTACCTGAGCCGCCATACCCCCACCGGCACCACTTGGTCAGACCGGACGGCGACACGTAAGTGATTGTTAATCATTGTTGCTACATTTTTGCTATATTAATTTTTCATCAAAACATAACTAACTAGCTTGTTTTTCTTTTGTGCACGTGCAGGTCCTTGGCGTATGTGGGGCCCAGGCCACCACGGCCCATGAGCGGCATCCTTGGGCTTCTTTGCAAGAAGCATTTCCCAGGCTTGGTCACCCTGGATGGCAAGGAGGAGCCAGCTGCTTCCTGGAAGCACTACGAGCAGGTGCCCGATGTGGCGGACAAGTGGGGCCGGGTGTACGACCACTTAGGCACCCGGGTGATTACGGATTTCTGGGTTAGTATATTTTCCAATGCTAAATGGTTTAAGGGCAATATCTTTCGTGAAATATATATATATCGTGCTAATGTATTCAATTTCTGCAATGGTTGTAGGACTACTTCACCTGCGTCGAGGGGGAAGAGGGTAGGGCCACGGCTGTGCTGATCAAGATGGCCAAGAAGCTTATCCGTGACATGCACTACGAGGCGCGTGTGCTGTGCGTGGTTAAGTTCTACGCCAAATACTTGAACACCACGTTGTCCAAGAAGGACGCCCGACAGATTCACATGTCGGAGGTCCAATACTTGAAGGTATGGACATAGTCTTTAAAGTTATTCGTATATGGCCGCCGGTGGTCTCACGTGGGTCTAATTTTTTCAAACAGGTGGTGCCTCAGTGGCTGGCCAACAAGCTGCCTTGCTATAAGGTGATGGTCGCGAAGTGGGTGAGCGACGGGTACAAGGCGGAACACGCCGCGTGCCGGGCCCGACGTCTTCTGCTAGGCGAGGGACACCGTCAGGGCGGCCTCACCCTCACCGGCATCGTCCAGAGAGAGGTAAATAACCGTTTCAATGCAATGTTCTTTGTAACTTTATAGGTTTTTGCTAATATAATTCTGCTTTCAATTGTAGGCCGAGAAGGGCAATGAGATCACTCGCATGCAGGCCTTCCGTAGGACCCGGACCCCCAAGGTGCTGAAACCTGATGTACCGGCTGATCAGCAGTGGATCAACTCGCAAACCGGCAAGAAGTGGGAGAAGTACGTCGAGAAGATGAAGGAGAAGCACGGCCCTGAGTGTGACCCCTTCACGGCCCCCTATGATCCACAGGTTGCTATGGTTGCGGGAGAGGTCGAAGGAACGGCAGATTTGCCTTCGCCAATGGCGCCTTCGATACCACATACACCCACACTCTCCCAGATCCGTGCGAGGTCGGTCAGCTCATCGCCCTCTATCGAGCGCGCCCACGGCCAGGACTAGATGCCATCGCCGCTATGCAGGTACAATCATTCTTCAGCACCCGTATATCTTGTTTCCGTTGCGCAATTGTTGACATTAAACATCCCGTAGGATGAAGTTGATGAAAACAAGCGGATCGCGAGGGAGTCCCAAGAACAGGTCCAAAGAATGGCGGAGCAGATGAGTAGCCAGCATGCATGGATGCAGGCAATGATGCAGGTATTATTTTCACTATTTTAGTTCCATTCATCATTATATGCGTGTAAACTCACCGGTCTAACTCTTTTCATCTTTGCAGATGGTCAGCGCTCTTCCACGGGATCCATCAGCTCCTCCTCTACCTCCTCTACCGCCGTTCAACATCAACTTGGTAAGTTGGCTTGCAGCTTGTTAACTGATTCATTTTCCAGCTTAGTCGGCTAATATGGATCTTTATAGGGAAATGCTTCATCATCGGGAACCCAGAACATGGACCAGGACGGCGATCGAGCTGGCGGTGACGAGTCGGCTCCGTAGACCTCCGTCATAGTTCACTTAGGATCCCGTCGTTCTTGTGGCAACAAACATGAACTTGTCTACTTTTGAACTACTTAGGATGTTTCTACGATGATGCTTAAACATTTGTGACATGTATTATATGCTTATGGAGATATTTGGTGCATTTGTAGCTATTTTGGTGCAAATATGTGTTTGATGTTATGCATTTGTTGCTATTTTGTTGAAAGATGTATGGTTGGAGTTTCTGGTACTGAATATTGTGAAACCAATACAATTTTGATCTGTTTGCAGGGATTGAAGCAAATGCAGCAAGCTGCTGTAAAATTTGCAACGTCTTTGCCGAGTGTTACACTCGGCAAAGACCCAAATGGTCACTATGCCGAGTGTTACACTCGGCAAAGAGGTTGCCCAGGCGACCAAATGGCACCTGGGAGCAAGTCTTTGCCGAGTGGCCCCAAAACACTCGGCAAAGTTTGCTCCCAGGTGCCATTTGGTCGCCTGGGCAACCTCTTTGCCGAGTGCGACACTCGGCAAACTCTTGCTCGGCGTACACGGAGGGGAATATGCCGAGTGTCACGACACTCGGCGTAGGCCTCACTCGGTGGAGTGAGCCCGCTCGGCGAAGCGACACTCGGCAAACGCACGCACTCGGCGAAGAGGTTGCCAGCTTTGCCGAGTGCCACGACACTCGGCGTGTAGGCCGCTCGGCGAACAGGGCCTGCCTCTTTGCCGAGTGTCGTGACACTCGGCGTACAGGCCACGTGGCGCCACCATAGACGCCTTGTGTCAGGCTCTTTGCCGAGTGTAACACTCGGCAAAGCCTGACACGTGGCGCTACCATGGACGCCTGGGCCCAGGAACTTTGCCGAGTGTTGCACTCGGCAAACCGTCGAGCACCGTTCCGTTACGTGGCTAAGGACGGAACCTGTTCCAGGAAACGTTGCCGAGTGTTCACAAAAAATACTCGGCAAAGATTTCGCCGAGCACCCCGTGGTCTGACACTCGGCGAAGTTTCGATTGCCGAGATGTAAGACGCCGAGTGCTGTGTGCCGAGTGTGGCACTCGGCAAAGAGTTCGCCGAGTGTTTTTCGCCCTTCGCCGAGTCTTTCTGATACTCGGCGAAGTGCAGGAATCCAGTAGTGGGAGTTCCATCTGTAATGTTGACTCCTCGTTGTTGAGAGTGACCTATGCCGAGCAAAAACTGGGTACCTGACAGAGTTTACATTGCTTAAACGTCTTTCCTTACCTAGTTATTGCCTACTACTAAAAGTATGTCAGAATCAAATAGTAGCCTTGCGCTGCCATCCAGTCGCTGCCCTACCCTTGTATGCACCAATTCACCGTTGATTTTGCATGTGTGTATGCACAGGCAAGCGGAGGCTCAATGTATTTTTGATTGATTCTGTTCCTTAGGACGGAAAGCTCTAGTAAGAGTACTTTGTATCATAAACGTCTCCCCGTTTCTTTTTCTTTTGGATATGCAATGCTAATTAATTATGTAGTCACGTCCGGTCAAGAGTCCAGGTTGTATCCTAAGTTTCCATAGTCCTGTAGCACGTGCTTTAGACATTCAGTGCACAAGAACTTCAGAAGCACCAGATGCTCTCTGGTGGGCGAGTAACGCGTCTACTGTATTTCATCAAGGGCTGATGACGCTCATAATTTAGCTCGAAAGGATAAAACTGCACCGAACCAGCCAACAGAACATGTTTAATTTATTATTGTGCACATGTGATCTCTTATATCCCGTCGTTGACTAATGCTATATCTCATGTTTTGCAGATGCCGAGGGTTTACGTGGTCTTTAGGGGTAGGGTTCCAGGGATCTATGCCCATTGGGAGCAGTGTCACAAGCAAGTGACGAGGTTCAGTGGCAACTCTTACAAAAGCTACAATACTATGGCGGAGGCGGAGGCTCGGTGGATGAAGCACAAGCTAGAGGAACGTGATCAGAGCAACATGAACCGGATGAAGACCTTTGCTATCTTGCTTGCCGCCGTGACCGTGCTTCTGATCTATTTCTTTTGTTGGTAGTATAGGTGACTATCACCTACTTATTGTGTAATGTGATGAATCGATGAACTTGTGATGGACGACTTGCTACTAGCTAGCTAGATTATGTGTTGATGAACTTGTAATATTTTCAAACTTGTCACTATTTCGGGTTTTAGCTATGAGTGAGATGATGAACTAGATTGTGACTATGATCATCTTTGTCTATTTATACTACTTTGCAATCTGCTATCTGAATTGTATAACCTGTATAAATACATGTATAGATACCCGTATAATACGTGTGCAAATAAAACTGTGTAAACGTATGCAAGAATCAGTGGCGTATCCCCAAAGGAATCAGTGGCGCATCCAAAAGGAATCAGTGGCACAGAGCATCAGTGGCGTATCAGTCTGGTGAGCCACTGATTCCGTAAAGTACATGCATACTCTGGAGAATCAGTGGCGCATCAAAAAGGAATCAGTGGCGCAGAGCATCAGTGGCGCATCAGTATGGTGCGCCACTGATTCCCTAGAGTGCATGCATACTCTGGAGAATCAGTGGCGCACCAAACTCATGCGCCACTGATTCTCCAGAGAATCAGTGGCGCACCATTGAGGAATCAGTGGCGCATGACATTGGTGCGCCACTGATTCTCCAGGGAATCAGTGGCGCAATAGTAGTGGCGCACCATGGTGCGCCACTGATGCCCAAAATGGTGCGCCGCTGATGCCCCTTTTCCTAGTAGTGCCATCACTAGCAGCGCAAGACCTAGATCGGTAGGTTGTTTGTCGGCGGGGAAACGAGCACGACGAACCTCGTACGGGAGTGCCGCCAGCTCCCACCTCTTTATATAGTGCTGTGTGACGGTGGCCCGTCAACCATGTAGTGGTTGTGCGCCCCCGATCATTGCGCAGATCTAAGGGCCCGGTGGGCCGCTGGGCCCACACGGAGGAGATCAACTAACATGGATCATATCAAGCTTGTCCGGAGAATTTTACAGTTTTAGATGATTTTCTAAGCTTCGGGGACTTGAGGTCCTTTCCCTTGTGTGGATGTATCCATCTTCGAGAGCTTTACCTTCCATGCCTCCAAATCCATTTCAGCACAAGCAGTTTTGGTTAATTTCTAACCTCCTTTCTTAGTTGAGATTTGATAGTGGTAAGCACATAGCTTTAATAGTTTCAACAATGTTAATGAGCTTAGACAAGTCGTCCCGTATTGAGTTTCGTGTTGAAACAAGAGTATGTCGCATTGTTCTTCTCCTAAGCACAGACCAAGTTAATAATTCTGACAACCTTAATGAGCTTTAACAATTCCAACAACGTTATATGTCTCCGACAATGCTCAACCCTCGGCTGGCATATTGATCGTTACCATCAAGGTTGAGGCTCGGTCTTGGATAAGCGTGGGGCCTCTGCTGCTCTCTTAGACTAACTAGTTAGAGTGACTAGAGTTGTATGGTGCGGTGTTGCGTCCTTGTGGGTTTGTACATAAATCTTTTTTCTACCAACGAAAGGTAAGTTATTTTGTGTTTTTGCGAAAAAAGAAAGCATATAACAAGTTGCAGTTAACTTATGCAAGGCACGCTACGTTTCTTGCTGCCTCACAGATATCTACTAATCACGCGAGTGCATTTGGACACAGAGCACAATTGAATCGAAGGGAATTGGCTATAGAGCAGAAGGTTATCACCCTTCCCTGGCTTCGGGCGACACGATTGAGAGCAAGTTTCTACCCCGATGATGCTGCGATCTTAGTAAACCCCAAAAAAGAAGACATCACGGCCACTCAGTGCATCCTTTGCCTCTTCGGGGACGTCTAGGGCCTGAGAACTAGATTTGCCAAATTTGTGGCATACCCTGGTTGCTTGTCAAGATCTCAACCTCGACGACATTCTGCAGAATTTCAATGGCTCCAAGGGAGAGTTTCCTTGCCTCTATCTCGGTCTACCTCTAGGTTTCAGAAAGCCTAGGAAGGTCGAGGTACAACCTCTTTTGGATAGGGTTTCAGGCCGATTAAAAGGGTGGAAAGGAAAGCTCCTATCCAGAAAAGGGCGGCTTGAGCTCATTAACACGGCGATCACCTCAACAACAACCTATTTTCTAACGGTCTTCCAGGCTGAGAAATGGCTTATTAAGAAGCTTGACAAGCTGCGACACAGTCTACTGTGAATGAGGAGGACAATGTCTTGTTAATTGGAAAAGAATTTGTGCAAATCTGTTGGAGGACTCGGCGTCAAGGACCTGCAAGCTTCCAGCCGAGCTCTTCGGCTGCGATGAAAGTGGCTGCGTTGGGGAGAGGATGATCGACCATGGAAAGGTGCTCCCACTCCTTGCGATGCGACAGACAAGGCTATGCACTACTAGAATCCTGTAGTATGCCGTATATCTAAAATACACGGCGAAAGCCCAAAAATACTCGGCACACTCTATGCCGAGTGCTACACTCGGCGTAGAGCACTCGGCGTCTATTTGCTCGGCAAAATAGGCTACGCCGAGTGTCAACTCACGGGCAGCTCGGCGAAAACTTCGCCGAGTATTTCTCCTAAGCACTCGGCGACAAAAAGCTCTAACAGCTCCACACCTTAGTCCATAACGGAACGGTTCTCGGTATTTTGCCGAGTGTCCCTTGCCGAGACACTCGGCGAACGTCTGCCGTCGTGGGGGCCAGGAAGCCGCCACGTGTATACGTTGCCGAGTGCCCCACTCGGCGTAGCGTCGCCCAGAGGGGCTTCCTGGCGCGCCACGTGTACCAACGTTCGCCGAGTGCCTGGTCGATGATGCTCGGCACACCTGTTCGCCGAGTGTCTGGGGTCCACTCGGCGCTCTCCTTCGCCGAGTGTTGCACTCGGCGTATAAGAATCCAGAGGGGCTTCCCTGGTCCGCCACGTGTCCTCTTTTTGCCGAGTGCTTCCTTGGCACCTCTCGGCAAACAGGTGTGCCGAGTGCCAACCGATGACTCGGCGGCTCCTATCTTTGCCGAGTTTCGACACTCGGCGTATAAGAATCCAGAGGAGCTGCCCTGCCCCGCCACGTGTCCTCTATTTTCCGAGTGTCACACTCGGCAATTAGCCTCTCCAGTCGCCCAGGTTGGCCCCTGGCACCGGTGTTTGCCGAGTGTTTCTGGGCCACTCGGCAAACACCGTTGCCAGGGGCCAACCTGGGCGCCTGATGAGTACCATTGCCGAGTGTAACACTCGGCATATGTGCCATTTGGTCATACGCCGAGTGCAACACTCGGCATACTGACCATTTGGTACTGTTTATTGCTGCATTTTGCTCAAATCCCTGCAAATGGAACAATTTTCATATACAGTGCATTTTGGCTCACTGGGGCACTCACATCACAAAACATAGTACATAACATTTATACAAACTCACATCACATTCATACCATCACAAATATTCATACATATACCATCACACATAATATCCAAGTTCAAAAGGGTACACAACACATAATATTCAAGTTCATCACAAGTGGCAGCAACTAGGTTCATCACACATAATATCTAAATCCAAATCTTCAGTTTTGTCCTTAATGCAAACCTACAAGTGAACAAGCATAATGATTAGGTTTGAACCATTTAAGTGAAGAAGCATGAGAAGCAAAAGAAATAACAAAAATGGTACTAACCTAGCATCACTCCGGCGTCTTGGAGGTCGACGTCTCGGCATCTCCGGTGCCCCCTCCTTGCGACATGTGGGATCCCTGCGATGCATTCCCCCCTATGAACAACCGCATTAGTCGAGAGAAGCTAAATAGTGTTTCTTTGAGCAAGTTCAGGCCAACTTACAATGTTGAAGTTGAGTGGAGGGAGCTCAGGTAGAGGAGGAGCAGACGGACCCGCTGGGATAGCTCGCATCCTCTGCAATGACCAAGTGATCGATCCGTGAGTTAACATGCGTAAATCGATGAATAGAATGGAATGGAATTGTGTCTTATGTGTGAAAACCGGTACCTCGAGCATCGCCGCCATGAATGTCTGCTGGGAAGACAACTGGTTTTCCATCATCTGCATCTTCTGTTTTGACTCCTCCGCCTCTCTTTTGCTTTGTTCAAGTTCAGCCTACGGTATGTGAAAATTTCATTAAAATGTGCAATGCAAGCATGTATAGAAAGCGAAGATAAAACTGACCAAGGAAATTGTTTGTGTTGATACCTGAAGTGTGGCGACGGCAGTCACTCCTGGTCGTGGGCGGCGCTCAATAGACGGCGATGAGCTCGTCTGGCTGGCACGGATCTGCGAGAGCGGTGGAGTACCTGATGTGTCGAATGCGCCATCAGCAAAGGCAAACCGGCCGTTCTTCCGACCCTCTCCCGCCAACAGAGCGACCCTAGGGTCATAGGGGGTCGTCAGTGGGTCGGCGTCGAGGCCGTGCACCTCCTTCAACTTCTCGGTGTACTTGTCCCACTTCTCGCCGGTTTGAGTGTTTATCCATTGCTTCTCAACCGGTACATCCGGCTTCAGGACCTTGGGCCTCCGGGTCTCACAGAATGCCACCATGCGAGTGATGACCCTGCCCTTCTTTGCTTTCTACAATTCAAAGAAAAATGATCAGCACAAACTCTCATCTTAAGAATAAAGCGGCGTATGGAATTATTAGCAAAACAATTCCTTACCTCTCTCTAGACGCGGCCGGTGAGGGTGAGGCCGCTTTGACGTTGTCCTTCACCAAGCAGAAGGCGTCGCTCCCGGCACTCGGCGTGCTGGTTCTTGTACGCGTCGCTCGTCCACTTCTTGACGATCTTCTTGAAGCAAGGCTTCTTGTTGTCCAGCCACTGAGGAACCACCTGTTAACAAAAACAATCCATATGAGTAGTTCTTTGCCGCAGCAATGTATGGATTAAAATGAAAATGATGCCATTACCGCTAAGTATTGCACCGCTGACAGGTGTATCTGTCGTGCATCCGTCTTCGTCAGCTTGGTGTTCAGGTGCTTCGCGTAGAACTTCACCACGCAAAGCACACGTGCCTCGTATAGCATGTCGCGGATGAGCTTCTTGGCCATTCTAATGAGCACCACCCTGGCCTTGTCCTCCATACCCGGGGCGCAGGTGAAGTAGTCCTACAACCATTGAGCATACGATAAAGACATTACAAGGATATTTAAAGAGATATACACATGTCAGCGGTGAAGACAAATACATACCCAGAAATCGGCGACCACTCGGAGGCCCAAGTGGCCATACACCCGTCCATGCTTGTCCTCGTCCGGGACCCTCTCATAGTCCTTCCAGGACCAAGCTGGCTCCAGATTGCCGTTCTCCAACGTGACCAAGCCAGGGTAATACTTCCTACAAAGAAGCCCCAAGATGCCGCTCATGGTCCGTGGTGGTGGAACGTCCCCAAGCCACTCCAACGACCTGCACAAACAAGTAGAAGAGTCGGTGAGATTTCGATGACATAAATGAGGCATAAACAAAGTAAATTGTAATTACAACAATGTCCACTTACTTATCTCCGTCGACGGTGACAACAATGTCCTTGAAGGGGTATGGAGGCTTAGGGAGCCTAGATGTCCCTCGGAGCCAAACTTTTTGGCCGGGGGGTGCCACTTTCCCTAAGTCAGGGAGAGGGTGGGCAAACAAGTCCTCGGGCTCGTCCTCCGGATCCGACACCTCGACATCCTCCTCACCACCATACTCTGACTCCGGTGAAGAGTATTGGTAGTCGTCCTCGGAGTCCTCCTCCTGCTGCTGCTGCTGCTCCACGTCCTCCTCCTCCTGCTGCTGCTGCTCCTCCTCCTCCTCCTCCTCCTCCTGCTGCTGCTGCTCCTCCTCCTCGGAAGAAGAAGAAACGTGGGGCAAGGGACTACGTGAGCGAGTCACGGACCGCGTACCACCTCCCTTCCCTCTGGAACGTGCTCTGGAAGACGAGGGCGCGTCCACATGCTTCTTGCGCCGGATTCTCCCTATCTCCACTCAGCTGCCATCCTCTCTTCTAGCGTACAGAGCTTCCACTTGCGCAACTTTGCTCGGGGTCCGCTTCACCCCTTTTGGCTTGGCTTTCGGGGCCATGCTGCACTAACCTGTCATGAAAATGAGGGGTCCCGATTAGTACAAAGTGATAAAAAATGGCAAGTAATAGTCGAAATGCAATTAATGTTGTAAATAAAAATACTAATGATACCAAGCATAAGAAAACTAGAATAAAAAAATGCTAATGATAGTTGAAAGGCAATTAATAGTTGAGAGGCAACTAATATTTACAAGGCAATTAATAGTTGAAAGACAAGTAATAGTTGTAAATAAAATACTAATGATATATACCAAGCATAAGAAGACTAGAATAAAAAAATGGTAATGATAGTTGAAAGGCAATTAATAGTTGAAATCAAACTAATACATAACAAGAGCGAAATTAAAAAAAATATTACAACCTTGTGATTAGTCTAGAAGTGCCACACAAAATAGTTGAGACATAATGCTAATTATACATTCACGGTTACATAATTGAAACACAAATGGTTCATAACCCATTAACGCTTAAAATCCTGCTTAAAATCCTGACATTTGTCATGTGCACGATTTTCTGCTGAAAATCTCCTCCCATGAGCTTGAACAACCTGATCTTGTTCACGGCCATGTGCTCCCAGAAGTAGTGCTCTTGCCACTCCCTGCACCGATATTTTGGTGATCAAATAACAGCGCAGGGAGTGGCAAGAGCACTACTACTGGGAGCACATGGATGTGAACAAGATCAGATTCTTCAAGCTCATATGGGAGGAGATTTTGAGCACAAAATCGTAAGTGCTTGGAGACTCTAAGCACCATGAAAAATGTCAGGATTTTAAGCGCAAGTAATGTAATTATACATTCACGGTTACATAATTGGAACACAAATGGTTCATAACCCATTAATGCTTAAAATCCTGCTTAAAATCCTGACATTTGTCATGTGCACGATTTTCTGCTGAAAATCTCCTCCCATGAGCTTGAACAACCTGATCTTGTTCACGGCCATGTGCTCCCAGAAGTAGTGCTCTTTCCACTCCCTGCACCGATATTTTGGTGATCAAAATAACAGCGCAGGGAGTGGCAAGAGCACTACTACTGGGAGCACATGGATGTGGACAAGATCAGATTCTTCAAGCTCATATGGGAGGAGATTTTGAGCACAAAATCGTAAGTGCTTGGAGACTCTAAGCACCATGACAAATGTCAGGATTTTAAGCGCAAGTAATGTAATTGTACATTCACGATTACATAATTGGAACACAAATGGTTCAGAACCCATTGTCTAAATCCTTGGGATCATAGCTTGGACCGGGATCATCGTCATCATCGCTATCACGAGTATACCACCACTCTTCCATGTAGTTCAGTGGTGGACCTCTCGGCTCCTCGACATCAGGCAAGTGGAGACGCTCAAGTAGTTCCACGTCCTTAGAGTTAAGAACGGATGGATCGTCGCCTTGCCCATTATCGACTCCCATGCCGACATCATCATCGTCGTCTTCTTCCATTTCATCAATTGTGGACAAGTCGATGATGAACTCGCCGGTGAGCCCATCGTCTTGATAGAACTCTCCCTCATATGTGTTGGGGTTTATGCGCTGGTGGTAATCGTCATCGTTTGGAGGAGGTGGTCTATTACGCGGTGGAACTGTGATCACGACATCCCACCCTTGGAGGCGTTTCATAGTTTTGCATGGGTAGGGGAGATAGAAGACTTGGGTGGCATGTTGTGCAATGATGTAGACATCATCTGACCCATAGACAGATGCCCGATCAATTTCGACCAAACCAGTGGCAGGATTCCGTCTCACTCGGCTCGGATCAAACCAATGGCATTTGAATACAACCGGATTCTTCGTGCCAAAATGGAAGTCCAGCTCATACATTCCCTCGACCATACCGAAGTAATCACCACCGGCGTGGGTAAATACCCCGAAATTGTTTGTCTTCCGGTTGGGCCGTTTCTCATCGTAAGAACGGGTATGGAAGCGATACCCATTCACATCGTAAGACTTAAATGACTTCACGGAGTAGGTGAAGCCCCGGGCAAGTTGCCTCAACTCATGACTCATTTCCTTGTCGGTTAAAGCCTACATGTTCAATACGAGAAGTTCGGTCAATAAGTTCAAGCTAAGATCGCCGTAATATGTGGCTTGCGCTAGAAACCATGTAAGAAAGGAGATTACTTTTGCGGCGAACCAACTAATAAAACCACCGCCTCCTTTGCCACCCTTCATAAAAAGGTCCGACTTCTCGTCGTAGGTAGGTTCTCGCGGATGATGTTTCCAGGTTTCTTGCTCAAATAACCTAAGTGTGGGACCAACAAGAAGGGGAGTTAGACACAATTTGAGGGAATGAAAGATTGTGAAAATTAGGTGTTGAGCACTTACTCAATGTAGGGTTTTACTTCCACCGTGTTCTTCAAGACACACGAGAAAATAGCCGTCCATTGTTCATGTGAGTCTATTTGCTCTTGCTTCGCGCCACTTGATCTGCCGCCGAGCCCTGCGAGTATGCTAAGCTCTGGTGCATCGGCGGGGTCGGAGTCATTATTGTACCGAGAAACCGGATTATGACGAGTGGGAAGACTGTCATGATAGTATTTTGTCGTGAAGTTTGCCACCTCCTCGTTGAGGGTTGCCTCACATATGGATGCTTCTATGCGACATTTGTTGGTGCTTTTCTCTCGAAGTTTCTTTTGCTCTCTCTCGGTTGAAAACATCCAGCGGTACTGCACAGGGCCCCCCAATCGTGCCTCTTCCGCGAGATGCAAGAGCAAGTGTTGCATCGGATTAAAGAAACCGGGAGGAAAGATCGCCTCTAGTTCCACGATTAGCTCGGCGGCCTGTTCCTCCAACTTTGCAACCACATCTCTATCTAATTCCTTGGCACAAAGCTGACGAAAGAAAAAGCTCAACTTGGCTAGCACTAGCCAGATTTCCTCGTCAACATAGCCTCGAATCATGACGGGAAAAATCCGCTCAATCCATACGTGGTAGTCATGACTCTTGAGCCCCGTTATCCGCAGCCCAGCGAGATTCACTCCCCTCATTATATTAGCTGCGTACCCGTCAGGGAAGAAGAGGCAGTCCAAGATCCACTGGAGAATTTCTTTCCTTTGGGCCCTCGTCAGGCAGAAAGGGGCCGACGGCTTCGTCCAGGTCTTTTTGCTTTTTGTGGGTTCCTTCAAGTTTAGTTGTTCCCTATCACAAAGCTCGGCTTGATCAACTCTTGCCTTGACGTTATCTTTCGTCTTCTCAAGATCAAAAGGTGTTGACCAAAGGGCCTCAGCGATATTTTTTCATTGTGCATGACATCAATGTTATGTGGAAGAAGAAGATCCTGCATGTAAGGGAGCTTCCATAGGCATGAGATGTGAGTCCACTGGTGCCACTCTCCATACCCCAGAAAGCCGGTCCCCTCGGCATTGAGCTGTAGACTATCTAGCTGAGCCTTGACGTCTACACCGGTCATCAAAGTTGGTCGTGGCGCATCGACAGCTACATCTTTCATCCACTTCTTTGTGTTTCTCTTGTATTTGTGACCAGGACGAAGGAACTTTCGATGTTGGTCAAAGCATGAGTATTTGCCACCCTTTTTCAGCCAAAGAAAAGTCACAGCTTGGTAGCACACCGGACAAGGCCATTTCCCATGAGTACACCAGCCGCAGAATATCGCGCGAGCCGGAAGGTCATGCAGTGAAGTGAAGTACCAAACATACATATCGAAGTGCTTCTTTTCTATGGCATCGTATGTCCGTACCCCGGTGTTCCAGGCAATGAGCAGATCATCTACCAGCGGCTCCATGAACACCGACATGTTCTTCCCCGGATACTCAGGCCCTGGAATTATAAGCGACAGGAACATGTTCTGCCGTTGCATGCACACGCCGGGGGAGATTCATCGGGATAACAAACATCGGCCAGCAGCTGTATGAGGCGGATGTCATACCATATGGGTTGAAACCATCGGTTGATAACGCAACTGCTACACTCCTAGGGTCACCCGCTTTCTTCTTATGTTTGCCAACAAAGTCCTTCCATGCTTCACCATCAGACGGATGTATCATCTTCTCAGGACGGTACCTCCTCCCATCTGACGGCCATCTCATCTGTTTTGCAGATTCCTCGGTCATAAAAAGCCTTTGGATCCGTGGTATGAATGGAAGATACCGAAGGATCTTTTTGGCGACTGTGAGCTGCGTCTTCTGACCATTACCATCGTCCACCTCCAGATACCTAGAGGCCCCGCATTTGACACAGTACTTTGTATGCTCGTGCTCTTTCCTGAACAACATGCAGCTCTTTGGACAACAATCTATCTTCGTATACGGCATCTTTAGGGAACCGAGGATTTTTTGACTCGTACATGTTTTTAGGAAGAAGGTGTACCGGCGGCAGGAGGGTGGCAATAACAGTCAGAAATGCATCAAAGGCGGCTATGCTTACATTGTGCTGGCTTTTTACCGCCATTAGCCGGCCGATGGCATCAAGTTGAGAAACTTGTGTATGCTCGTGCAGGGTTTCTGTGTCTCAAACAACGTGTCATAGAACTCTTTAGTGCTATCATCGGCATCGTCAGGGGCATCTCCCTCGCCGGTTTGATTTTCAGGTGCTTGTGCATTAGTGAAATCCTCTAACATCCTATCAAAACCGGTATAAAAAACGGTCGCCGCATGCTGAGTGAGTGGTGCCACCTTCTTTGTCTTCTTCTTCCGGCGTACACGCTCAGCAGACTCGCCATGGTACACCCAACGGTAATAGTTTGGCATAAAACCATACTTCCCAAGGTGATCAGAAATGATTGTCCTCGGTTTCTCTGTCATGTTACGGCAACGACTACACGGGCACCAAACATCAGACGAATCATCAACTCTAGCAAATGCAAATTCCAAGAAATCTTCTGTCTTTGTAACCCATTCCATTGTCATCTCGGCAGCACTCGGTCGGCCACTGTACATCCACTCCCGGTCCTCCATATCCACACTGATGAATGCTCAGCCAGATCAACATATGTTTCAAATTTTAACAAGTTGTTTCAATTATTTAGAACATTACAAGTTTTACGCGTTGAATGCAGTCCTACATGTCTACTAGGTAAAGATAGGTCCTAATCCCACCCGAGGATGTGTAGCTTGTGTTTGTTTTCCATGTCTACTCCTATCCAAGACAGATTTCGGCAGCACCTCCCCGCTGTTCTCCTAATACACGTCTCGACCACGGGGGTCGAGAGAATGTGTACTCGGAGAACAACAGAGAGGCGCCACCGAAATCTGTCTCGGATAGGAGTAGAACATGGAAAACAAACACAGCTACACATCCACGAGCTGTCCAAAAACGTGGACAATTCGAAACAGTCGCGGTTATAAAAATATAGATCTTTGTATATAAATATATACAAAGAGTTCTATTTTTATAACTACAACTCTTCCGAACGGGAGACGCCTAGGGTAACGCGACTAGTTTGGTGATCTACACAAGAAAATCTAAAGATCGATTAAGGAGGAGGTTTTTACCTTCAAAGCGTGGCCGGGTGTCGACGAAGATGATCGCAGACGCTCCTGGCCTCAACCTCAGCAAACCCCCGCCTCACCAAACCCCGCTCCTGGCCTCAATCTCGATCCATGTCCTGCAAAAAGTAAATATGTAGTGTTAGTGTCATCTTATGACTGCATACTTGTATAGCTTTTTATACGATGACCATGGAAGTAAAATGTAGTATTGTAAATAATTAAGCACGCATGGAATTGAAAAAAGGTACAGAAACGATAAATTGGTCACTGATTGTCCCATGGAGTAGTCTGTATACATGCTATCAGCTTCAGCGGATTCAGGTTCCAGGGAGTAGTTCTATATATATTTGCCCATCTAACTACCACACTACAGGTACAGAAACGATAAATTGGTCACTGATTGTCCCATGTAACTGGACATTAGACATATAACACAAGTGGTGATTACTTGCCATGAAGAATCGAGGTGCATGCCTGTACACTCAAAAAATCCACCAAATTACAGATTGACAATATAGCAAGGGAGGATGATCTTGCATGATAACCACAGTGGCATGTGACACGAAATGTAGATGATAATTCAACTATGCCTAGTTTCCTACAACATATTGCTTGAAGTAGGACTCCTGGATGAATTTTTAGTAGCTTAACTGCATGATTTCCTAGTGAATCAATGTACCACCACCTACAGGTTCCAACATGCTGCTCGTGTACCTGACATGCTGCTCGTGTCCAAATGAGCTCAATAGCTCTGCATTTTGTGAAATTGTTTGTTGTGGTGGAAAAGAGTCTGTTTCTGTTCAGCCTGTCACTGAAACGTGGAACAATGCCTAGTATACCTTGCAATATGCGAAGATTGCTTGTTATGTCTCGAAAAACGACTGGTTTGGTATGTCACCAACTCTGTATTGTATTTTAACTTGCCTTATGTAGTTATGTTACTTGTTGCATATAGGTTACGAATCAATATATTTTATTATTCTGCTTGTGATTTGGTGAGGAGATTCTGTTTAATGAATACTATGGTGAATGGTTGTTGTTGGAACAAGCAGTCGTGCTCCCATCCAATGCATGCACCTATCAGCTACTGATTTAGAGTAGTGAAGCAGCTACTGATTGCACTAAGATATAAAAGGTACGACCCAGTTTCAGAACTGAATGTCTAGAAGCCAGGTATTTTACCAGCACAACCTAGGATTTGGAAAGAGTGCAAAAAGCTTTATGTTTTGGAATCCTGAGCTTGTTAATAGCAATCTGCCCATCTATACATTTGTATGTTTAAAATTCAGGATTGACTCACAGTGACATGATTTGACAGTGGGAAAAACTCTATTAAGTTCTTTAAACTAGCCAGTAGCCACTAATGGCATGAGCATCTTTCATGATTCTCACAAAGATTTGTCTGCTGGAACAAATGTTCAAACTAACAAGTCAACAACCCACATTCTGCTCTAGCTAACTAATCCACACAGAATCAATTGTAACCCAAATGATGGCATGAAGAATGTGCCAGGAAACAATCCTTTTTTTCCACCACAACAAAGAAATCATTGAGGACCTTCTAACACTCAGCAAGGAAATATTTTTGTTTATATTATTTATCAAAACTGAATGTTGTGATCTTGCCGTGTCTGCATCGATCTGATCTTACCCTGTGATTGATCATTTAGTTATGTGGACATGGTTGACCAGAATAAACCAAGTCACTCCCAGGTAAGTTTGGTTGGTGCCTAACATTCCTATAATTTTTTGCTGATTGAAAACAAAATGCGTGCTCATCAGATTCATGCTCATCAGATTCGTGCTCATCAGATTGAAAACAAAATGCATAATTTTTTGCTGATTGAAATCTACAACACACATCAAGCATGGATAGTTCTATGTATAAAAAAAAGCTAAAACTAACACTAACAGCCAAGACCCTAAAACTAACGCCTTTTGTTCATGGTTCATGTCGACAGTGAAGCCCTGAACCTAGTTCTTGAGGTAGTATTAGGAGTAGCTTATAATATCTTCATATGGCTAAGCCGCTGACAGTTATAAAGAATCTGATCATTCAGTTACACAATTGTTCAGAGGAAAAAAAATTAACAGCGGCAGCATCATGGAAGAACTTCTTCTCCGTCGGTCAGTTACACAATTGCTCTGGCCTAGAACCGCTTCTTCTCCGTCGATCTCAATTGAGCAGGCCAACAGCGGCAGCATCAGGGAAGAACTTCCCTCTACAGCTAGCTGAGAAGAAAAGAGGATCAGGGATGAGAAATACCTTGATAGCCGGCGGCCGACGGTGAGAAGATCGAGATCTTGCTGATCTGGGCGGAGAGGGGAGGACGGGGAAGAGCTCGGGAAGGGGGCGACGCCCTGGCCTGGGGAAGGGGATGAGCTCGGGGAAGGCGTGGAGGGCGGGGGAGGAGGAGCGTGGATGGCGGCGCAGGAGAGCGTGGAGGCCGAAGGGCGGCGCCGGAGAATCTTCTGCGGCGGAGACGAGATGCGACCCGCCTCTGCTCTACTTCTTCCGGAGGGAGACATGCTGCCGGGAGGGCAAAGGAACGGTGGACGAGGGGGGACTGCGAGGAGGAGGGAGGAGGGCTTGGCGGCGGGTCGGTGGGCGGCGGCGCGCGTCAGCGAAGGAGACGGTGGTGGCGGCTCGGGGATTTTGGGAGGGGATCGAGTAGCTAGGGCACCGCGGCAACGAAAAGAAAACGAGGGGGAAATTTTTCACTAAGTGCATCTCTGCCCGCCTAATCTTCGACGAGTATCATGCTTTGCCGAGTGCAGTTTGTCGGGATACTCGGCATAGTTTACATGTAGGTTGCCGATACTCTCAATGCCGAGTGTCACCTACATGAATACTCGGCAAAGTAATGGCCAAATTTAGTTACTTTCACCTTTGGTCACTTTTTAAATATACAAATAATAATATATTCATTAATATTAGTTCATATAGCATATATTCATTAATATTAGTTTTAGGCGTCATCCCGACACTCTGGATCGAACCCATGTGCTCACACCCCGAAATTCCCTAATCTGCAGATACCGGAGCCCGGAGGGGGTAGCAATGTGAATATCTTTGCATGTTTGTGTTCTATTGGACCCTACCAAGTCATAAAACAAGATCACAACCCACCCCTACATAACATACCCCCCGACGGTCTGTTTCTCGAAGTTTTGGGCCAGCAGTCAAGAAACTCGAGAGATAGAGAGAGAAGTCGATGTCGATGGTAAATTTGTAATCTACAACCCTAATTACACTTGAACACACTAGTGCATGCCATCCACTACCTTTTGGGACCATCACTCTCTGTGTTGGGGCCTCACCGACGTCGGATTCTCTCTCGCGGGTTCCAGGACTGCTCACACCCCGAAACTCCCGGATCTGACGTAACGGGGGGAATCTTGCAAGTAGGTGGGCCCTACCATTGTCAAGGGTGTTCCTTGGGCCTAACATGACACAACCAAGCAACTAGTTCCACTTTGCTACACACTTCCGGCTCACGCAGAGGGGGCTAGACGCCGGTTCCGTCTTTTTCTACACCGGGGCTAGTGTATCTCACGTAGAGGGGATCCGGAGCGTCGGGATCCCACCTAAACCAATGCTTTGCCATGCCATGTGTGTTAGATTGTATCATGGGTGTTGGGTTCCAAAGATACCATCACTCTCTGTGCCGGGGCCTCACCGACGTCGGATTCTCTCTCGCGGGTTCCAGGACTGCTCACACCCCGAAACTCCCGGATCTGACGTAACGGGGGGAATCTTGCAAGTAGGTGGGCCCTACCATTGTCAAGGGTGTTCCTTGGGCCTACCATGACACAACCAAGCAACTAGTTCCACTTTGCTACCCACTTCCGGCTCACGCAGAGGGGGCTAGACGCCGGTTCCGTCTTTTTCTACACCGGGGCTAGTGTATCTCACGTAGAGGGGATCCGGAGCGTCGGGATCCCACCTAAACCAATGCTTTGCCATGACATGTGTGTTATAGTGTATCATGGGTGTTGGGTGCCAAAGATACCATCACTCTATTTGCCGGGGCCTCACCGACGTCGGATTCTCTCTCGCGGGTTCCAGGACTGCTCACACCCCGAAACTCCCGGATCTGACGTAACGGGGGGAATCTTGCAAGTAGGTGGGCCCTACCATTGTCAAGGGTGTTCCTTGGGCCTACCATGACACAACCAAGCAACTAGTTCCACTTTGCTACCCACTTCCGGCTCACGCAGAGGGGGCTAGACATCGGTTCCGTCTTTTTCTACACCGGGCTAGTGTATCTCACGTAGAGGGATCCGGAGCGTCGGGATCCCACCTAAACCAATGCTTTGCCATGACATGTGTGTTAGATTGTATCATGGGTGTTGGGTGCCAAAGATACCATCACTCTCTGTGCCGGGGCCTCACCGACGTCGGATTCTCTCTCGCGGGTTCCAGGACTGCTCACACCCCGAAACTCCCGGATCTGACGTAACGGGGGGGAATCTTGCAAGTAGGTGGGCCCTACCATTGTAAAGGGTGTTCCTTGGGCCTAACATGACACAACCAAGCAACTAGTTCCACTTTGCTACCCACTTCCGGCTCACGCAGAGGGGGCTAGACGCCGGTTCCGTCTTTTTCTACACCGGGGCTAGTGTATCTCACGTAGAGGGGATCCGGAGCGTCGGGATCCCACCTAAACCAATTCTTTGCCATGCCATGTGTGTTAGATTGTATCATGGGTGTTGGGTGCCAAAGATACCATCACTCTCTGTGCCGGGGCCTCACCGACGTCGGATTCTCTCTCGCGGGTTCCAGGACTGCTCACACCCCGAAACTCCCGGATCTGACGTAACGGGGGGAATCTTGCAAGTAGGTGGGCCCTACCATTGTCAAGGGTGTTCCTTGGGCCTAACATGACACAACCAAGCAACTAGTTCCACTTTGCTACCCACTTCCGGCTCACGCAGTGGGGGCTAGACGCCGGTTCCGTCTTTTTCTACACCGGTGCTAGTGTATCTCCGGAGAGGGGACCCAGAGCGTCGGGATCCCACCTAAACCAATGATTAGCCATGACATGTGTGTTAGATTGTATCATGGGTGTTGGGTGCCAAAGATAGCATCACTCTCTGTGCCGGGGCCTCACCGACGTCGGATTCTCTCTCGCGGGTTCCAGGACTGCTCACACCCCGAAACTCCCGGATCTGACGTAACGGGGGGAATCTTGCAAGTAGGTGGGCCCTACCATTGTCAAGGGTTTCCTTGGGCCTACCATGACACAACCAAGCAACTAGTTCCACTTTGCTACCCACTTCCGGCTCACGCAGAGGGGGCTAGACGCCGGTTCCGTCTTTTTCAACACCGGGGCTAGTGTATCTCCGGAGAGGGGACCCGGAGCGTCGGGATCCCACCTAAACCAATGCTTTGCCATGACATGTGTGTTAGATTGTATCATGGGTGTTGGGTGCCAAAGATAGCATCACTCTCTGTGCCGGGGCCTCCCCGGCGTCGGATTCTCTCTCGCGGGTTCCAGGACTGCTCACACCCCGAAACTCCCGGATCTGACGTAACGGGGGGAATCTTGCAAGTAGGTGGGCCCTACCATTGTCAAGGGTGTTCCTTGGTCCTAACATGACACAACCAAGCAACTAGTTCCACTTTGCTACCCACTTCCGGCTCACGCAGTGGGGGCTAGACGCCGGTTCCGTCTTTTTCTACACCGGGGCTAGTGTATCTCCGGAGAGGGGACCCGGAGCGTCGGGATCCCACCTAAACCAATGCTTTGCCATGACATGTGTGTTAGATTGTATCATGGGTGTTGGGTGCCAAAGATAGCATCACTCTGTGCCGGGGCCTCACCGGCGTCGGATTCTCTCTCGCGGTTCCAGGACTGCTCACACCCCGAAACTCCCGGATCTGACGTAACGGGGGAATATTGCAAGTAGGTGGGCCCTACCATTGTCAAGGGTGTTCCTTGGGCCTAACATGACACAACCAAGCAACTAGTTCCACTTTGCTACCCACTTCCGGCTCACGCAGTGGGGGCTAGACGCCGGTTCCGTCTTTTTCTACACCGGGGCTAGTGTATCTCCGGAGAGGGGACCCGGAGCGTCGGGATCCCCCTAAACCAATTATTTGCCATGACATGTGTGTTAGATTGTATCATGGGTGTTTGGTGCCAAAGATAGCATCACTCTCTGTGCCGGGCCTCACCGACGTCGGATTCTCTCTCGCGGGTTCCAGGACTGCTCACACCCCGAAACTCCCGGATCTGACGTAACGGGGGAATCTTGCAAGTAGGTGGGCCCTACCATTGTCAAGGGTGTTCCTTGGGCCTACCATGACACAACCAAGCAACTAGTTCCACTTTGCTACCCACTTCCGGCTCACGCAGAGGGGGCTAGACGCCGGTTCCGTCTTTTTCTACACCGGGGCTAGTGTATCTCACGTAGAGGGGACCCGGAGCGTCGGATCCCACCTAAACCAATTATTTGCCATGACATGTGTGTTAGATTGTATCATGGGTGTTGTGTGCCAAAGATAGCATCACTCTCTGTGCCGGGGCCTCACCGACGTCGGATTCTCTCTCGCGGTTCCAGGACTGCTCACACCCCGAAACTCCCGGATCTGACGTAACGGGGGGAATCTTGCAAGTAGGTGGGCCCTACCATTGTCAAGGTGTTCCTTGGGCCTAACATGACACAACCAAGCAACTAGTTCCACTTTTCTACCCACTTCCGGCTCACGCAGAGGGGGCTAGACGCCGGTTCCGTCTTTTTCTACACCGGGGCTAGTGTATCTCACGTAGAGGGGACCCGGAGCGTCGGGATCCCACCTAAACCAATTATTTGCCATGACATGTGTGTTAGATTGTATCATGGGTGTTGGGTGCCAAAGATAGCATCACTCTCTGTGCCGGGGCCTCACCGACGTCGGATTCTCTCTCGCGGGTTCCAGGACTGCTCACACCCCGAAACTCCCGGATCTGACGTAACGGGGGAATCTTGCAAGTAGGTGGGCCCTACCATTGTCAAGGGTGTTCCTTGGGCCTAACATGACACAACCAACAACTAGTTCCACTTTGCTACCCACTTCCGGCTCACGCAGTGGGGGCTAGACGCCGGTTCCGTCTTTTTCTACACCGGGGCTAGTGTATCTCCGGAGAGGGGACCCGGAGCGTCGGGATCCCACCTAAACCAATGCTTTGCCATGACATGTGTGTTAGATTGTATCATGGGTGTTGGGTGCCAAATAGCATCCCTCTCTGTGCCGGGGCCTCACCGACGTCGGATTCTCTCTCGCGGGTTCCAGGACTGCTCACACCCCGAAACTCCCGGATCTGACGTAACGGGGGGAATCTTGCAACTAGGTGGGCCCTACCATTGTCAAGGGTGTTCCTTGGGCCTAACATGACACTACCAAGCAACTAGTTCCACTTTGCTACCCACTTCCGGCTCACGCAGAGGGGGCTAGACGCCGGTTCCGTGTTTTTCTACACCGGGGCTAGTGTATCTCACGTAAGAGGGACCCGGAGCGTCGGGATCCCACCTAAACCAATTATTTGACATGACATGTGTGTTAGATTGTATCATGGGTGTTGGGTGCCAAAGATAGCATCACTCTCTGTGCCGGGGCCTCACCGACGTCGGATTCTCTCTCGCGGGTTCCAGGACTGCTCACACCCCGAAACTCCCGGATCTGACGTAACGGGGGAATCTTGCAAGTAGGTGGGCCCTACCATTGTCAAGGGTGTTCCTTGGGCCTAACATGACACAACCAAGCAACTAGTTCCACTTTGCTACCCACTTCCTGCTCACGCAGAGGGGGCTAGACGACGGTTCCGTCTTTTCTACACCGGGGCTAGTGTATCTCACGTAGAGGGGACCCGAGCGTCGGGATCCCACCTAAACCAATTATTTGCCATGACATGTGTGTTAGATTGTATCATGGGTGTTGGGTGCCAAAGATAGCATCACTCTCTGTGCCGGGGCCTCACCGACGTCGGATTCTCTCTCGCGGGTTCCAGGACTGCTCACACCCCGAAACTCCCGGATCTGACGTAACGGGGGAATCTTGCAAGTAGGTGGGCCCTACCATTGTCAAGGGTGTTCCTTGGGCCTAACATGACACAATCAAGCAACTAGTTCCACTTTGCTACCCACTTCCGGCTCACGCAGTGGGGGCTAGACGCCGGTTCCGTCTTTTCTACACCGGGGCTAGTGTATCTCCGGAGAGGGGACCCGGAGCGTCGGGATCCCACCTAAACCAATGCTTTGCCATGACATGTGTGTTAGATTGTATCATGGGTGTTGGGTGCCAAAGATAGCATCACTCTCTGTGTCGGGGCCTCACCGACGTCGGATTCTCTCTCGCGGGTTCCAGGACTGCTCACACCCCGAAACTCCCGGATCTGACGTAACGGGGGGAATCTTGCAAGTAGGTGGGCCCTACCATTGTCAAGGGTGTTCCTTGGGCCTAACATGACACAACCAAGCAACTAGTTCCACTTTGCTACCCACTTCCGGCTCACGCAGAGGGGGCTAGACGCCGGTTCCGTCTTTTTCTACACCGGGCTAGTGTATCTCACGTAGAGGGGACCCGGAGCGTCGGGATCCCACCTAAACCAATTATTTGCCATGACATGTGTGTTAGATTGTATCATGGGTGTTGGGTGCCAAAGATAGCATCACTCTCTGTGCCGGGCCTCACCGACGTCGGATTCTCTCTCGCGGGTTCCAGGACTGCTCACACCCCGAAACTCCCGGATCTGACGTAACGGGGGAATCTTGCAAGTAGGTGGGCCCTACAATTGTCAAGGGTGTTCCTTGGGCCTAACATGACACAACCAAGCAACTAGTTCCACTTTGCTACCCACTTCCGGCTCACGCAGAGGGGGCTAGACGCCGTTCCGTCTTTTTCTACACCGGGCTAGTGTATCTCCGGAGAGGGACCCGGAGCGTCGGGATCCCACCTAAACCAATTATTTGCCATGACATGTGTGTTAGATTGTATCATGGTGTTGGGTGCCAAAGATAGCATCACTCTCTGTGCCGGGGCCTCACCGCGTCGGATTCTCTCTCGCGGGTTCCAGGACTGCTCACACCCCGAAACTCCCGGATCTGACGTAACGGGGGAATCTTGCAAGTAGGTGGGCCCTACCATTGTCAAGGGTGTTCCTTGGGCCTAACATGACACAACCAAGCAACTAGTTCCACTTTGCTACCCACTTCCGGCTCACGCAGAGGGGCTAGACGCCGGTTCCGTCTTTTTCTACACACGGGGCTAGTGTATCTCACGTAGAGGGACCCGGAGCGTCGGATCCCACCTAAACCAATTATTTGACATGACATGTGTGTTAGATTGTATCATGGGTGTTGGGTGCCAAAGATAGCATCACTCTCTGTGCCGGGGCCTCACCGGCGTCGGATTCTCTCTCGCGGGTTCCAGGACTGCTCACACCCCGAAACTCCCGGATCTGACGTAACGGGGGAATCTTGCAAGTAGGTGGGCCCTACCATTGTCAAGGGTGTTCCTTGGGCCTAACATGACACAACCAAGCAACTAGTTCCACTTTGCTACCCACTCCGGCTCACGCAGAGGGGGCTAGACGCCGGTTCCGTCTTTTTCTACACCGGGCTAGTGTATCTCACGTAGAGGGGACCCGGAGCGTCGGGATCCCACCTAAACCAATTATTTGCCATGACATGTGTGTTAGATTGTATCATGGGTGTTGGGTGCCAAAGATAGCATCACTCTCTGTGCCGGGGCCTCACCGACGTTGGATTCTGTCTCGCGGGTTCCAGGACTGCTCACACCCCGAAACTCCCGGATCTGACGTAACGGGGGGAATCTTGCAAGTAGGTGGGCCCTACCATTGTCAAGGGTGTTCCTTGGGCCTAACATGACACAACCAAGCAACTAGTTCCACTTTGCTACCCACTTCCGGCTCACGCAGAGGGGCTAGACGCCGTTCCGTCTTTTTCTACACCGGGCTAGTGTCTCACGTAGAGGGGACCCGGAGCGTCGGATCCCACCTAAACCAATTATTTGCCATGACATGTGTGTTAGATTGTATCATGGGTGTTGGTGCCAAAGATAGCATCACTCTCTGTGCCGGGGCCTCACCGACGTCGGATTCTCTCTCGCGGGTTCCAGGACTGCTCACACCCCGAAACTCCCGGATCTGACGTAACGGGGGGAATCTTGCAAGTAGGTGGGCCCTACCACTGTCAAGGGTGTTCCTTGGGCCTAACATGACACAACCAAGCAACTATTCCACTTTGCTACCCACTTCCGGCTCACGCAGAGGGGGCTAGACGCCGTTCCGTCTTTTCTACACCGGGGCTAGTGTATCTCACGTAGAGGGGACCCGGAGCGTCGGGATCCCACCTAAACCAATTATTTGCCATGACATGTGTGTTAGATTGTATCATGGGTGTTGGTGCCAAATAGCATCACTCTCTGTGCCGGGGCCTCACCGTGTCGGATTCTCTCTCGCGGGTTCCAGGACTGCTCACACCCCGAAACTCCCGGATCTGACGTAACGGGGGGAATCTTGCAAATAGGTGGGCCCTACCATTGTCAAGGGTGTTCCTTGGGCCTAACATGACACAACCAAGAAACTAGTTCCACTTTGCTACCCACTTCCGGCTCACGCAGAGGGGCTAGACGCCGGTTCCGTCTTTTTCTACACCGGGGCTAGTGTATCTCACGTAGAGGGGACCTGGAGCGTCGGGATCCCACCTAAACCAATTATTTGCCATGACATGTGTGTTAGATTGTATCATGGGTGTTGGGTGCCAAAGATAGCATCACTCTCTGTGTCGGGGCCTCACCGACGTCGGATTCTCTCTCGCGGGTTCCAGGACTGCTCACACCCCGAAACTCCCGGATCTGACGTAACGGGGGGAATCTTGCAAGTAGGTGGGCCCTACCATTGTCAAGGGTGTTCCTTGGGCCTAACATGACACAACCAAGCAACTAGTTCCACTTTGCTACCCACTTCCGGCTCACGCAGAGGGGGCTAGACGCCGGTTCCGTCTTTTTCTACACCGGGGCTAGTGTATCTCACGTAGAGGGACCCGGAGCGTCGGGATCCCACCTAAACCAATTATTTGCCATGACATGTGTGTTAGATTGTATCATGGGTGTTGGGTGCCAAAGATAGCATCACTCTCTGTGCCGGGGCCTCACCGACGTCGGATTCTCTCTCGCGGGTTCCAGGACTGCTCACACCCCGAAATTCCCGGATCTGACGTAACGGGGGGAATCTTGCAAGTAGGTGGGCCCTACCATTGTCAAGGGTGTTCCTTGGGCCTAACATGACACAACCTAGCAACTAGTTCCACTTTGCTACCCACTTCCGGCTCACGCAGAGGGGCTAGACGACGGTTCCGTCTTTTTCTACACCGGGGCTAGTGTATCTCACGTAGAGGGACCCGGAGCGTCGGGATCCCACCTAAACCAATTATTTGCCATGACATGTGTGTTAGATTGTATCATGGTGTTGGGTGCCAAAGATAGCATCACTCTCTGTGCCGGGGCCTCACCGACGTCGGATTCTCTCTCGCGGGTTCCAGGACTGCTCACACCCCGAAACTCCCGGATCTGACGTAACGGGGGGAATCTTGCAAGTAGGTGGGCCCTACCATTGTCAAGGGTGTTCCTTGGGCCTAACATGACACAATCAAGCAACTAGTTCCACTTTGCTACCCACTTCCGGCTCACGCAGTGGGGGCTAGATGCCGGTTCCGTCTTTTTCTACACCGGGGCTAGTGTATCTCCGGAGAGGGGACCCGGAGCGTCGGTGATGAGGGGAAAGTAACTCGGTATGCCAACCCCAGGTGTAATCCGGCCCAAACGGCGTATGGACCAAATCCGGCTAAGGACGCAGAAGCTTCCGGAAGGCCCAGGGCTTGTAAGGATCGTAACCCGGATTGTGGGTTACGATAAGGAAAGCTAGGATACGTATGTAGAGTTCGAGTAGGACTCAAGGAGCGCTTTGTATGGCAAGCCAAAGGGGGTATGAGTACTATATAAACCAACCCCTAGGCTTCGCCTGAGAGAGATTCAAGTCATAACTGTAACACCTATTATCGAGTATCCAGTATAATCATATCGAGATCCGGCGAGTTGTGTTCCGGCTCTTAGATTGCTTTTCGCCATGTCTTCCTTCAAGCTAAACCCTCTCCCAAATACCTGTGTCGACTTGCCCCTAGATCAGTTACCCCCGGTAACATCTGCCGTGATTATCCCACGACAGTTGGCGCCCACCGTGGGGCCTGCGTCCAAAGGTGTTTACATCACGGGAGAAGCTCGGAAGAACATGAGGAACCTCGTCGTCGGAGAAATCTACGTCAACAACCAAGGAGAGAAGATGGTAGACGATTCTGGCTGGGGGCCAGAGTCGGATCACCTCGAAACCGATCCGTCGTGACAGTCGGCCGCATCAACGTCTTCATCGGTATGGTATGTGCTTCCAATTCAAGCCGTGATAATCTTGAATCTGATTCTGTGTCAGGGGAGGACACGCGTGTTCAATCGGAAAAAGAAGAATCGATCGGAACAACGGGTCCGACAGAGAGGGAGGAAGGTGCCGAGTCTATACGGGATTTATCGGAGGACCGATACGAGAAGGAAAATAGCGAAGAGGAAGAACGGTACGAATCCACGCCAAGCATTATGCGCCGGTTGCAGTTTATGCGGCCCCCGCAATCAATACCAATCAAGGAAACGCAGCCGCGGCGCCAGTCGGGCGGCGCAGGTGCTGGCTCAGCAACAAGGTACGGCTGGCCCGATCTTGCCCAGGTCGATGGAGAATCGGCATCAGTCACCAGTCGCCCAGCGGAGGAGGAGCGACACGCAAATATGTTTGGGTTCCAAGCAAACCGGACACCGGGGGCGGGCCCCTCGAATCCGCGTCACCCAGCTCTGTTTGATAATAATTTGATCTTGGATCCCACAGTCCTAGCTACAGTTATCACCCCAGAAAACGCAGCAGAGCGTGTAAGAGATCTGGACGTGGCTCGTCGTGCATTGGAGCAGCAAAGAAGGCAGGTAGAAGCAGAAAAGCAGGGATGGCAGCGCGGCAGCGGGAACTGGATGACCTAGAGACCCGGCTTCGGGAGGAAACGACGAGGATTCACCAAAGGCATCGAACTATGTTACCGGCAACAGGAGGGGTTATCAACCCGACTGCCCTGGTGTTCACGCCTCAAGATCAGCCAATCCCACCGGCGAACCAAGGACCATACCGCAACCAGCAACGGAGTGCAGCCGGTAAACGCGCCAGCCGGGTTACCCTTGCCTCGGACGGGGGCGACAGCCGGCAACACCATGCCGCCTCCACCATCGCGATTCCGTACCCCAGCAGGTCACTACAACAACCCCATGGACAACGTGTATGCAGCAACACTCGCATTAAACCAGATTCCTGTAAGAGACTCGCCGCACGCAGAAGAAACCCGGCGAGCGATAGATCTGCTGCACACCGCGGTAGCACAGCAAGTCAATTATCCAGATCACAGAAGTGGGATGCATGGACGCCATACGTGAGTCAACAACAGGGCAACGTCCAAACAAGCGCGGCACGACGAAGGGAAGAGCAACAGCAGATGCCACCCCCACCGCGCGTCCAGACAGTACCGGCAGTATCAGCAGCACAGGCAGTAGTGGACAGCTCCAGGGCCAGAAGAGCCGGGGCCGGGTCTGCAGCACACGATCCACCGGTGGCTCCTCACCCCCGTGGCACCCCCGGCCGGGTCACGCATTTCCCGGGCGAGACCAGCCCCAACCACCCTTGCGGGACCCAAGTGTCTCTCGGATGATATCAGAGCGGAACCTTACCCGGAAAAGTTCAAAGAACCGGGGAAAAGTAGTGAATTACGAGCCAACGATGGATCCGGAAACGTGGTTAAGCAGCTACGAGATGGCAATGTCAATTCGCAACGCATCCGAGAATCTCCAAGCCAAGTTCATGTACTTAATGATGTCAGAGGGAGCAGCAAAGTTATGGTTCACCAATTTACCGGAAAAGTCGATCAAGTCGTGGAGGAGCTAAAAACCGCATTTATCAAGCACTTCCATGGGACCTGTAGGAAGTTATTTACTATTGATGACTTAGAAAGGTGCGTCCAGAAGAAAGGAGAGTCAGCACGAAGCTGGGTACGCCGGGTTATGGAGATACTCCACTCATCTACAGATATCCAACCAAAGGACGCACTACAAGCTATGGCGAAAACATGTAAGTATGTTCCTTTAGTACAAAAGCTAACCCGCATGAAATCCAGCAGAAATGCAGCGGAGGTTACGATGGGAGAGTTAATGGATGCATGCAACAAACACGCTGCAACGGATACTACAGAAGAGGAAGTTGATGACAAGAAGGCAAAAGCAAACGCAAGTAGCAGTGGGAAGACCGGCAATGGATCGGCACCAAACAACAATGGAAATAGCCAGAACAAGCGCCCGTTTGAGGGGAGTTCCGAGTTTGTGGCCAATACAGAGGCGGGTCTTCGAGACCTAGATCCGAAGGGAAATTTTAATACCGAAATCACAATGGGGGACACTACCAAGTACCCCCAAGACCAAGCAACAGTTGGGACATATTTAGGATGCGCCCGAAGCATAGCAGGAATGGCAAGCCGGCCAATCATTCATTGGAGCAGTGTGCCGACTACAAAGTGGAAGAACGAGGAAGTGAACAGGGCCATGCGAGGTGCGGGCCGAGGAGGAGGTCCGGGTCTAGGTGGAAATTCGGGCAACGGCCGCCCCAGCCGGCAATCCGCCAGTTGGAAATCAAGGTAACAATCAAGGGGGAGCGGGAGGATTTCAAGCTAACCCCAAACAGCTGGGTCAGTATCATGTGCACACTACTGGAGGTTCTAGCAAGGACAAGAAGATACTGAAACAAGCAGTTAATTCAGTCTCCTCCGCTGTTCCAAGATATTTGAGGTGGTCAGAGCAAGAGGTAACATGGAGCAGAAGAGATCACCCGGATAGGATTGATCACCCGGAGTCCTGGCTTTGGTAGTGGCGCCACAGGTCAATGGTTACGAGCTGAAGAAAGTCTTGATGGATGGAGGGAGTAGTATCAATATCCTATACTGGGAAACTTTTCTGCGCATGGGCTTAAAGGAATCACAGTTGCAAAAAAGTACAACAGTTTTTCACGGGATAGTGCCGGGTCATTCGGCATGCCCCGAAGGAAAAGTGGCATTGGAGGTAGCTTTCGGGGAGTCAAAGGACAATTATCGAATCGAGTGGCTTACCTTGAGGTAGTAAAAGTTGCGCAGCCCTTATCATGCATTGTTTGGAAGGCCGGCTTATGCCAAGTTCATGGCAAGACCATGTTATGTGTACCTACAGCTGAAGATCCCGGGTCCTAAAAAGACCATCACCGTACACGGAAACCGAGATATAGCAGCTGAGTGTGATGAAGGAGACGCGGCAATGGCCGAGCAAGCCTGTAGGAAGGAAGAGCTCAAACATTACCGTTCTCAGGTGGACCTAGAAGAGAGAGCAACGTCAAAAAAGCCAACTCCTGAGGGGACAAAGCAAAAGTTAGGGCAGAAACCAAAACCCTAAGATGGTAGGCTTCATCGGGAACGATATTTTCAAAACTCTCAGTAGGGAAGAAGACGTACCACCATCCGCAGCTGATCACGTGTCAAGGGCGATATACCCGGAATGGCTAGCAAATCCGGTACTCATTACGAAAGGGCATAGCAAGTGGAGAATGTGTATCGGCCGTACCAACGCGAGGCCGATTCTCGAGAATAACTAAAGCAGTTGTAATGGGCGGCAGGTTTCATACGCACTCTTTTCCTATCCAGGGTACCTAAGGGGACTGGAAGGTTTTTAATGAGGCGGCCTGCTGATTCAAATAAGAAATTTTATCAATAAAAGAAGATGGTTTCGAGTCTTATCATGATCCTTGCTTCAGTTACAAGTAAGTAACATTGTTATTATCAATACATCAATATCATCGAAATACATTACGTGAATATAGGTCTCCGGAGGTTGATCTACTTCAATAAGTAATCACAAACCCGGAGACCCGGCCATGATGCCTATAATTATGGGGGCTGGTTACTCGTACAAACGGGTGCGGCTACAATCCTATAACTGGACGAAGAGCCAATTTTCTTGATTATTCTTACTTAAGCTCGATGTGACTCGCACCAAAGTGGCATGATCTGTTCACTTACGATTACAATCAAACTATGCAGCCCAATGGAGCGTGCTTGATTTTGTTTTTCGTAGATGCAACGACATGGTAATCCACGCGAAAGCCGGCTTATAGTACAAGGTAATCAAAAGGGTCATCTAAACCACAAGTCCATGCAGAGTATAAGGCTAACATAGCCGGAAACTCAACAAATATTAAGCATGACTTCAGTATTTATGAGAACAGCTATTGGTCTTCAGCTTGGTAAACAGCAGTATGTCATCTGAGAAAGCCCACGCCCCCATAGCTCGTACTTTGGGTCATGGGACTGGGGACTTCGAAACAGAAACAAACTATTTAACTACCAAGGTTTGTAAACCTTAGTTGCCGAGTATTGGGACTTAAAGAAAAGTCCATCTATCAAAACCTACGATACTCGGTTAACCGAGTCTCAAAAGGAAATTGAAAGCAAGAGTTCGAAGTATCGAGAATAAGCTCAAAGTAACACAAGGATGGATATTATCAAAAGCCAGGGAAGGCAAAGAGTTATCATGAATAACAAAGCATACAGTCATGGTATCAGCATCAATGGCGCACAGGCGCACTACAAAAATCATATCATATCGAGAAACGAAAAGCAAGGTAGCATCCTACTCGGCATCCTGAGAGCGGCCCTCCGGGTCTAGATCTTGGACTTGCTCCTTGGCCTTGCCAGCATTTTGCTCGGGCTCTTCACATCTGGATGGACAGGCGGAGGCACGGCCGGTGTAGAGGTGGACGGCTTTGCGCCTAGCTCTGCTTCTCTCTTTGCGGCCTCTTCTTTCCTCCTGGCCAGGTCAGTCGACCATCTTTCCACCATATCAAAAGGAGGAGGTGCATCCACCAAAATAACTTTGCCCTCAGCGTCATATGAACTCATGATCTGGTCCAGCTCCATTTTGTCGCCAAGGTAGTGGCTGAGGGCGTACAGCACGTTGAATATCTTTGAAGTCCTTGGGCTCAAACTTGGACCCGTCAGCTTTGAATTCTGGAAACCCGGATGTTACCTTGCCGGGTCAAGCTTAAATAAGCCTTCGCCAGTGTAAGGGCCCGGTCATTCCAATCCGGCAAGCTGAGCGCTTCATTATCTCAATCCATCCAGGCACCGTTGAGAAGGCCTGCATAAGATTATCTTCTCCCGGGTATACCTCAGAAGGCCACTTGATAGCATCCAGCAAAAGTTTCGTGCCGGCAAAAAACGTCCGGAGCATAGTCTTCAGAGTTTTAACTTGAGTAATGGCATTCTCCTCCGGAGCAGCAAGGTTAGCACCTGCAATCGAAACATGCAAGAGCATATCAGTAATGTTGGTTATTACAGCAGCAAGATAGAGATACGCAAATTAATCGCAAATAGCAAACTTACTTAGCAAGATACGGTAAGTGTCCGTAAGCTGAGTCGACAGGTTATTCAGCGAAGACTGGGCAGTATTGTATTTCTTCTTGTAAATGGAGACATCTTTTTTCAATGTCTTTATCTCCGCTTCAAGGGCCCACGCTTAACTTCAGCCAGCAAGAGCTGCTCAGCTTTAAGTAACGCTTCATCTGACTGAGTAATCTCTGCCTGCAAAGGCCGGGTAAAGCTGTGAGCCGGATATCATGAGAGTGTTTCATCTGAGGAAATGAGTACCGAAAGTACTATGCGAAGTACCGAGGATAATTAAAGAAAATATACTCGGGACTTGGGACTGGATGTATAATAAGGAGTATCACGTGAAAGTTACCTGATGTGCTGCAGCCATACGTTCTAAGACAGTCCCTTCTGAAGCTTTCATGGCGAGAAGAGCGCTCATAAGCTGGTTAAAGTCAGCGTTATCCGGGTTAGATGGCTCGGGTACCTGGAAAGTGGAAAAGGAGCATTTCTTGTAACAGGAGGTGGCACCCGGGTCATCCGAATGTCGGAGTCTGGTCCCCCTCCCGCGCTTGAAGCTGCTCCCTTCTCCTTCTCGCTTGCGTGCGAAGCAGTTGGATACTCGGCGTCATGCCTAGCTGGCTCCGGTGGCGACACTTGCTCGTCGCCAGTCGTGGTGAAGGCATCATCAGCCGGCTCGCTCTCGACCCGGACCCTAGCCCCGGAGTCCTCCCGGTCGCTACTAATAACCGTGGCTCTGAAGAAGGCGCAAGGGCGCAATTAGTCTTTGATTTTAAAAAAAAAAAAAAAAGGATGAAAGTTCGGTGTAATATCAGGAAAAGGCGCTTACCCGGTGTTCACCGGAAGTCCGAGGGAAAGCCGTCACTAGACCCGAAGAGACTGGAAAATGGCAAGAAAGACCTGGGATTATGTTACAAAGGAACGATCGGAAAGAAATTTTGTTTACAACAAATACCAGGGTGTTGAACCGGGGGCGGCGAAGCGACCGGGTTAGGGTCTCGTTGCCCGGATGATTCCGGGTTACTCGGCGCCTAGTCGCGGGCGGCTCCTTCAGTTACGATCAAAAGGGGTGGAGATGGGGTTAGCCCCGAGTGACGTTATGGAAACAGAAAACCAAAGTGTGAGGAGATGAAGTAAAAACCTGGAGGGCTATCCTCTGGGATTTCCTCTTTGTTCCGGCTTTGGTGCCGGCTCCGGCTCTTCCTCCTCGCTGGTGGACCCGCCCCTGCTGTCTGTTTCTTCTTCTTCGCTTTGGTCCTCTCGCTCTGAAAAATATCCGAGTTCCCGCATAAAGAAGAAGAAGTGGCAGGATATAACGTGTGCAAGGGAATCAAGTGTGTACCTTCATTCGAGTCAATGACATCGTCTTCCTCCTCCGCGTCTTCGGAACTAGGAGAGGTGTCGACCTTCCAGAAGGCGTCATCGGCCTGAGGAGAGAATGCCAGAGTAATGGTTAATATCAAGACAAGAGAAGCGGATAAAAGTAAGCTGTCAGAAGTCAAAATCAAAAGGCAGGGAACTTACTGCGGGGCTGGATTCTCGAGGGTAAAAGGTTCTAATCCGCTATGCCCCGGATTACCTCGAGTTTCTCTGTCAGGAAACCCTTAATCGTTTTGTGATGTCACCCGGAGCAAGGGTGCTGGTAGAGAAGCGGATTGGGTCCGTGGTTTGACCCGAGTATTCGCACATCAGCTTCTCACGAAGGAGTTTGGCTGAATGCGGAAGCTAACCCAGGTCTTCACCAGGTTTAGTCCGATGAGGCCTCGGGCGGACAAGATGGAGATCCTAGCTAACAAAGGCAATCGCCTCCCTGTCTGAGTCAGGGGCGAAGGCGTTGAATTTCTCGAGATGTCAAGTTGGCCCTCCGAGTAACCCGGCAACTTTTTTTCGCCGGGTGGAGAGGTATCCTGGCAGTAGAAGTAAGAAAGCTGCCAGTGTTTTACGTGAGAATTGAGAGAAATGGGAGGCATAAGGGAGTTCTTGCGGCGCTGGATAGAAACCCCCGCCGCAAGTAAGAAGTGCGCCGTCGCCGCTTTCGCGACACGGCTTGCACTGGAAAAGTTCGACAAAAAGAGCCAGACTTGGCGGAGTGCACAAGTAAGACTCGGAAGAACGATAAAATGGGAGATGTTTAAAATGGAGTTCGGGCCTATATCAAAGATACGGAGTTTGTAGTGGTCTAAGACGTCACGTAAGAAGGGATGACCCGGAGGCCTGAAGCCCCGGTCACGTGTTCAACGAAGCATATTACCTCATCCGTGGCTGGAGAAGGCCGGGTTTCGTTGCCAGGTGCTCTCCAGCGGATGGATTCCTGTGGAGGTAGGATTCCAAGCTCTACCAATTCCTCCAGTTTGGTCTTGGTGATGGAGGACTTCCCCCAGTTGGCTGAAATGGCGTTTGTGGATTTAGCCTTAGCCGGCTGTTTCCCCTGCCTCTTGGGCGCCATGGGATTGACCTGGTGAAACATTGAAGAAAAGGACGTAAGAAACAAAAACTTGGAAGTTAGCAGGTAAGCAGCTATCGGCAATTTAAACGTAATCCGGCTATTGCCTCGCCGGGTTAAGTATGGTTCGTCCGGTATCAAGTGACTTTACAAAACCCAAAGAGCTTTCCGCAAAAGCAAATGTTTGGAGAAGCTAGGGGGATACTTATACGCATACTATCTGCGAATGAGCCGGAGAAGTAAGATTTTCTGAGGAGGGAGAGCAAAGGCGGAAACTCTAGATGGCCCGAGCCTAGATTGGGGATCTTATTTCTAAATTTGTGACCAAATTGATTACTGTTAGGGAAGCAATACAAGCTATAAATCCTATCTATGGGAGTGATTATAGTGGAAATCGGTGATTTAATTTGGCGCAGCCCGAGAAACCGCGGACCGCTCGATTCAGATCCAATCTGAGGAAGAACTAAGAAATTGCGAGAATAAGCTGGAGGGTGTAAGGAACTTACCGAAGAGGATTGGAGTAAGGCCTTGCGGAGACAGATAGCGCAAGATTCGTGCCCTTTCGTGACCGTTGGCCGGCGAATCGGAGGCTTGGCGGCGGATTCGGGAGCTGGACGGTTCGTGCGGTGGCGGAGCGCAAACGAGGTCGGATGGGCTCCGGCGAGATGCGTGGGGTTCCCGTGGTGGCACTCTGCGAGCTCGAGCTTGGGAAGAAGTGGAATGGGGGAAATGAGCCGTTAAGAGTTGGATTTGCTCATTGGTCTTTATTTATAACCGTCCGGTGGAAAGGCTTGGCCTAACGGTCGAGACCCGGGAATGCGGAGTAATTGGTGATTTCGAAATTTGAAAGGCGCATTTTATGCGCAGGCCAATAGATCCAGAGAAAAAGGGAAGGGGAAATTGCCTTCCCTGTATCAGCGGTAGTTATCAAGAAGGATGTGGAGTCAGGGAGTTTCCTATTGAGATTTAAGTTTGAGAGATTAAGGAAGAACCTAAAAAAGAGCCGGGTTTTTACCTGGCTCCCTTGGCGCCAGTCTCGGCTATTCATAGACGCGCTGCGTCTTAATCCTCATGTGTTTGCATCTGATATTTCTGTAGGAATAGCCAGCGCTTCGAAGAGTAAATCTTGGAAGCCCAAGCTATTCTGGGGACTACTGATGAGGGGAAAGTAACTCGGTATGCCAACCCCAGGTGTAATCCGGCCCAAACGGCGTATGGACCAAATCCGGCTAAGGACGCAGAAGCTTCCGGAAGGCCCAGGGCTTGTAAGGATCGTAACCCGGATTGTGGGTTACGATAAGGAAAGCTAGGATACGTATGTAGAGTTCGAGTAGGACTCAAGGAGCGCTTTGTATGGCAAGCCAAAGGGGTATGAGTACTATATAAACCAACCCCTAGGCTTCGCCTGAGAGAGATTCAAGTCATAAACTGTAACACCTATTATCGAGTATCCAGTATAATCATATCGAGATCCGGCGAGTTGTGTTCCGGCTCTTAGATTGCTTTTCGCCATGTCTTCCCTTCAAGCTAAACCCTCTCCCAAATACCTGTGTCGACTTGCCCCTAGATCAGTTACCCCCGGTAACATCTGCCGTGATTATCCCACGACA
>JAPCYS010001853.1:0-40394 GCA_028641055.1 Alopecurus myosuroides
CGGAGAGCGAGCGGGCGATGGATGGCGACCGGTGGACGCGTCGGACCAGCTGCGCACACACGTGGACGGCGTGATGCATGCGCTTACTTAAATAAATTGCACTCACTGTATATAATATATGTGTACCAGTGCTGTCGGTGGCAGATCGATAAATACAGATCATATATCGTACAAGATCACTCTCCTGCACGATCGATGATTTGCTCTGTTTTCAAAAGATAAAAAATAGACATATACTAACAACTTTACTCATTTTGACGCGCAACCTCAAAAAGCATCTTCACTCGCTGGCCCCAAGCCCCCCATAGGCCTACGGGACGCAAACGACAGAAAATGGCCCCCACCCGCACTCGCATGCTAGTCGGTTAGTAGTCCTCACATCTTAATAGGCCGCTCCTCGTTATATAGGAAGTGTTTCGGTAGCGTCGGACGAAACAGCACGTGCGGTCACGTCGGTTACACATAAGTGGACTAGCCCTGTCAAAAAGAGAACCAAATCCACCAAATTCCCTCCCCGCCGCCCATGTGTTTTATTTGACCGCCTCCCATCGCTTCCATTTGGGTCGCCACTCCCACCTCCCGCATAGGTCGGCCGTGAAACTCGTCGGGGTTATAAACCATGTCGTGCCAGACTCTACTCCATCCACCGCCGCGCCGAGACTCGCCGTCTCACCTGGAAAAGCCCCCGACAACCTCGCGCGTCCACCTTGCACCGAAGCTGTTCGGACGATTTACTAGGCGCCGATTTTTTGAATTTGTGCCGAAATCGGCAACCGGTACTTAATTGTATCATATTTTCATTCCATCAGATGGGCAGCGACGATGACATGATGGCGCACTTGATCGTGGAAGAAGAAGCCGACATTGACGCTGAGTAAGACGAGAACTTGGCGATTCTTGCCTGTCTTGCACAGATTCAAGCGGAGGAAGACGAGAACTTGGCGATTATTGCTTGTCTTGCACAGATTCAAGCCATGTAAGCCGTCAATGCCAAACCCGAGCGAGAAGGATGGAAGTATGGGATGAGGAGGAAGACCAAGCCGAGGATGAGGATGGAGGGCCATTGCACGCTATACGCTAATTATCCTGTCGAGGATCCAAGATTTGATGCAAATGATTTTCGTCGGAGATTTTGGATGAGTAGAGATTTGTTCCTCAAGTTGGTGCAAGGTGTGCGGGAGCGCGATGATGAGGCTAACCTCTAGGATTGGCCGTATATTCACGAATTAACCGGTGAGGGTGGACAACACGAAGAACTCAAGGAAAAACGAAAACCCAAATCGGACCGATAGCTAGCAAACCCTAACGATTCGATCACCCGGAAACTCACCACGAGGGTAGCCTCTGGATCTCTCGGATCAAGTCAAACTTAATCTTTTTCAAAACACTTCACCTTCACGACGGCTCCGCCGAGCCAATAGAATCTCAAGTATTAGTTGAGAAAGATTGAGGAGTCACTACTTGAATCCCGAGGGGAAAGAGTAGCTAACTTAATGTATGCCTCGATACGATCCAAGATACCCAAGTATTTGGAATAGCCTTGATACAATCTTAGATGCAACTAAGAGTAGCCTCACAAGAGGAAGGGGAGCAAAGCTCACAAATCTCAAATCTATTCTCTCTCGCTAGTTCTGGTCCCTGGGGTTCCCAATTATAGTAGGTGCGGCAAAGTGGTAAGTGGGAGGCAGACAAGGTGCAAGGGCCTAATTCTGCATGCAGGCAGTGTTGCCGGTACGTTCGGCAGCTGGAAATGTGGTCTGTGGCGGCTGGCGAAGTGGAGTCGTGGCCCAGGCACCGTATGTACTCGCGGTGTCGCCGGATGTACCGATGTCGGTCAGACGGTCCGGCATCCTAGCGCCGGTAGTGACCTGTGCGCACGTGGAGGTAGCCTGGGGGTGCCTTGCCTCTGCCAGTAGTGACCAGCAGCCATCCTACTCTGCGCTGGACGATCCGGCGAGGCAGCGCCTGATGGTCCGACAACTACAAGATCCGCTAGTTTTAGCTTCACGCGTCGTACGGTCTTTACCCTTTCTCGGATCATCCGGTGGCTCCACAAACGTTTTTTTCTTCCCTTCTTCTTCTTCCATCTTCTCATCTTCTTGCCGATCTTCTTGATCATTCTTGCCATAGTCTTGGGGCTCCATGGGGGGGGGGGGGGGGTTTCATAGCTGAGTACACAAAGGGGCAACCACATGAGATAACGAACCGTTCACTAAATGTGCAAAATCATGCAATAATAGGTGCGCGTTGACCTTGTCCCGAAATGCATCAACGTGGTCTCTTGTCATTGGACCGTTTGGAGTACTTGGTGGAATGGGTCAGGCTACATAATGCCTCCTCCCCCCCCCCCCCCCCCCCCCGAAAAAATTTGTCCACGACTCATGAGCTTCCTTATCTCCTTGATCACCCTGGGAGGGAAGTTGCCGTGGACCAAGTATGTAGCCTTTGGGATGTCGAAGTGTTGGCCATTGTCATTGATGCGCTTGTCAACGTCCATGTGTCGTGAATCAAGCACGTAGAACTTGGGATGTCAAAGTTTTAATCATTGTCGTTGATGCGTTTGTCGAAGTCGGTGTGAGAAGCTTTGGCAAATGGGTTGTACTCCTTCCAACTCTTCAAGTGGGGATTTAGGATCATGTTGTGCAATATGTCATGTAGTGTGAGGAAGTCGGGTGGCCGACCATGTGGTATGAGTTCACCTTATTTCTGCAAAAGAGATATCAAATATGGAGAGAAGATTGGTAAGTCGTTAGTATCAAGTATCAAATATGGGTTCTCTCTCAACTCTCATCTCACTTCTCGCGGCTAACCAAGGGAATTTTGTATATCCATACAAACACGGGCCATGTGCTATGCATGTTGCTCTGGTTGCCAAACGGGTTGAGCCCGACGGTGCTCACAACCAACCTGATGTTCCTTGGGTCCGCCCTAAACATTGGATATTCACCGTCAATTGCTTTCCACTGGCTTGCATCTGAAGGATGTGTCGGATATATACCATTTAGGGGTATATCAGATGGTGTCCTAAAGTGCCGGATCACCAGGGTGGCTTGAATGGTAATGGGCTACGGTCCATTAGGCGGCCCAGTAAGCTGATGCACAGAAGCCGGATTCTAGAAGAACCCGGACCACGGCCCACGTGGTACGGCTTGGAGTAGAAGGCGGATTCTTGCCTTCCAAGTTAGTACTTACCATAGTCTTCTAGATTTCCTTTTCTGTAAGCCCTAACCCGGCTATTATATAAAGCCGGACGGGAGAGAAGAACAGAGATAGACAATAAGATAGAAGCTAACTCGCCGAGAAGTTGATGCTTGTCGAGTAGCTAAACCCAACTCACATTGTACTTTGTATACTTTAGGCTTCAGCCCTGATTTAGTGAGATTGCAGGAGTAGGAACGCCGCCTAGTTGCGACGTACCGAACCTGGCTAAAACCCCGGTGTCATTGTTTGTCATACAACCGTGTCCCCCCCACAATCTCTATCGGTAGTCTCATGGCACCCCCGTCTATGAATTCTACTACGATGTCTCGACAGTTGGCGCCCACCGTGGTGCCAGCGACGTCAGGCGTTATGTTTCGATCGGGGATACTCGGCGGAATTGGCAGTACCATAACTGTCGGAAGTCTGGAATTCGACAACGACGTCGGGCGCTTCCTCAACTACGGATCTTACATGCCAGCACGGAATCATCTAGTAAGTGCCTGCGTTTTACCGATTGGATCTGCAAACATCTTTATCGGATTAACTGCAGAGGTAATGGGATTCTGTGGTGGAAGCAAATTTATCCCACCCGCCCTATACCCAGTCGAAGAAGACTATGACGCCGGATTTTTCTCAGATCGCCGATACTCTGCTGAATCGCACTTTATCGTTATGGTGCAATCCGAGATCGCCAAAAACACGGATGAAAACAATCCCGTGGAAGAGGTAGAAAACAACAGTCCCACAATAGAGGTGGAAGATCCGACATCCGTCAATCTGACGATGAACTCAGAAGCTGATTCTGTGTTAGCCGCCATTGAGGCGAGATTAGAGTCGGAACCCGGATCAGACCAGTTCGACTCCGAAGAAGAAGATGTAGACGCTTTCGAAAGAAAAGTCAAATCCTTTCAAGAGGGATTCCACAAAGTACTAATGGCAAAACCGGCTGAAAACACGGATGCCGAAAGTCAAGAAACCCCTAGAACACCTCCGCCAGATGAGGAGAGAGAGGATGGGGAAGCCAGTCCAACATACCCGGATGTCAAGGAATTGACAGAGGAGGAACCTAGTAAAAAACCTCCCTCCTCCAAGAAAAAACAAAAATCTTCCAAGAAACTCCAATACAAGCTCCGGAAGAAAAAATTGGCTGACCTAGTCAACGAAAACCTGAAAGAAGGAGGAGGAAGTGGATTAAAGCCTGCGGAGAAGAAAACGAAGGAAATCCCTGTTCCGCCAATGTCAGAACAGGACGAACAAGATTTACTTAAAACACCAGTGGGACCTCACGAACCTCCTGAAGTGCTGGAAGCCAGGAGACAAGCTCTCCAAAGGCAACATCAACATCTATTCCGAACTCGGGAACATCTCCAGAAAATCCAAGCTGACATTAAGTTAAAGCAGGAAGAAATAGAGGAGTACGAGAGAAGGAATAGATCTGGCATTAAACCTACACAGTTACCCGAAATTGCAAGACCGGAAGTACTGCCGCCAAAGGAACGGTTTCAAAACCCGGCCTGGCAAAAGCAAGTAAACGGCACAGATGCCAGGGGCGAACTTATATACAAAACCGCAGCAGAAAACGCGGAGGCCGTGTTCGCCATCCTCAACTATGATGTGTACTCCAATGGCGGGAAATTTCAAGGGGTGTATTCTTTCTTAGGAAAGGCATTGCAATAGCAACAGCGATGACAAGCAAGATCAGGGAAGTTGCATGACGACTTAGCCCTATGCAAAACAGCCACTTGTTCCGCTGGAGCACCTGGACCTGAAGAACCTGGAAATTCAAGTAATGCGAAAGAGAATAAAGAAGATCCGAGAAAGGACAAGAAAAAGCTCGATAACAAGGATGACGCGTCCAGAACCGGATCCCATCTGCCGAAAGATGGAATTAATTCCCGACATCAGGAAGAACAAAACCGGAAATACGGCAAAGCAATGCCGCCTCCGAGACGCCCTACTGAAAAAGCCGGAAGATACGACATTCCTCACAGGCGTGAAAGATCTCGTACACCCCCAGGAATAAGGAAAGACACAGGAGTAGAACTCCACCTTATCCCAAAGGGCATGATAACGGAGGAAATAGAGATAACCCCGGAAGAGCGCATTCGCGCAACAATGGAAAAGAAAGGAGCAGATCCCCTTTTATCCATTCAGCCGGGAGATACTCCGCACACATTGACAGAGCGGAAAGAGATGATTTATACTTCGGACCCAAGTGTTTCACTGACAGGATCCGAACAATAACTCTGCATTCTGGCTTCACCAAAGTTGGTCCAACATATCAAAAATATACCGGCAGTACAAACCCGGATACCTGCCTCTCAGACTATTACACATCCGTCCATATTAACAATGGGACATACCTAGAGGCAGTAAAATTCCTCCCCCTAACGTTACTGGACGGAGCCAGAGATTGGATCAACGGGCTTCCGTCAAGAACTGTAGATAGCTGGGATGATATGACTAGAGTATTTACTCAGCATTTTCGGGGAACGTACAAACGCCCCAACAGTATCAACCAGTTAAACCGCTGCATCCAGTTTGAAGATGAACCATACGTGGACTTTATCTCAAGGTGGACTGCAATGAAAAACAGTTGTTCTGGAGTAACTGACGTACAAGCAATGCATGATTTCGTCAATGTCTTAAAACCCGGACTCGTACCGTTCATGATCGGTTCCAAAAAGCACAAAGATCTCGGATCTATGCTTACAACCGCAAACGAGCACGCAGCAACCAAAGATGACATCATAGCAAGAGGTGGCAATATCAATACTTTGGTTGAAGCCAAAAAGATCCCTCGTCCTAAGAAAAAGCAGCTTCAGAAACACAACAAAAACCCAAAGAAATTAGCATAGCCTTTGGAAGAGAAAATCGGAGCAAATGGAAAGGACGAAGCACAGAACCGATCAACTACACAAAAGAAGAGTGGGAAAGAATAAAGTCGGAAAACTGTGTCCGCCATTCGCAATTTGGGAAACTCACCCATACGAACGCACAATGCCGGGTCAGCAAGCATATGAAAGGCAGTGCAGGATCCGGAAGCAAGGGAAAAAATTCCAAGAGAAAATTCTCCAAGCAAAAGCCAGAAGCTGAAAAAGAAGACAGTGAATCGGTCACTGACGAAAAAATCCAGGAACAACAGCGAAAAGGCGAGCCTAAGTTTCCGAGAGTTGAAGGAGAATGCAAATTAACTTTCCTAGCAACTCCATCAGCAAAGGTGGCAAAGAGAACACTTCGAGAAATAAACGCGGTTGTCCCACCAACCCCGAAATTCTTGAAGTACTCTAATACACCAATTACCTGGGATCAGTCTGATCATCCCGGAAATATCCTAGAACCCGGCACACAAGGTCTAGTTGTAAGTCCTATTGTTCAAAACACTAGGCTAAAAAGAGTGCTGATGGATGCAGGATCCAGCATTAACATAATGTACATGGATACATTAAAGCATTTGCGAATCTCCGAGCCCCATCTCAACCATAGCAACATACGCTTTCATGGCATCGTCCCTGGCAGGCAAGCACGATCCCTAGGAGAAATTTCCCTAGAAGTAACCTTTGGAGAGAAAGAACATTTCCGGCAGGAAAAAATATCCTTCGAGGTTGTGCCGTTCGAAAGCGTGTGTCACGCAATACTCGGATGTCCAGCTTTCGCCAAGTTCATGGCAAGATCATGTTATATATATAACAATCTTAAGATGCCAGGACCAAAAGGAGGAGTAATCACCATAAGTGGAGACTTCAAATTGGCAAACGAGCTGGAAAAAGAAAACGCCCTTTGCGCAGAAAAAGTGATAGCAAAGGAGGAATTAAAGGAGCTGGCAAAAGAAGTATCGCCGACAGAAATGCCGGCTGGAAAAGAAATCCGGAAGCCGGCAGACAGCTTCAAAACTTCCGAGAATACAAGACAGGTTATCTTAGATCCCAAAGATCCGACAAAGTTTGTCGTAGTGGGAACTAGCATGACCGACAAATAGGAAAGGGAGCTCATCAAGTTGCTCCGTGAGAACTGGGACATTTTCGCGTGGTGTCCAGCGGACATGCCAGGCTTACCCAGAGAACTTGCTGAGCACCAACTCAAGGTAATTCCAGGATCTAAACCCGTCAAACAAGGTCTCCATCGATTTGACGGAAGAAGACGAAAGGCTATTGGCAAGGAAATTATCCGGCTATTAGCAACTGCTTTTATCCGGGAACAAAGATAGTACTGCTCTTAGGATGTGTGTAGATTACACCGGCTTGAACAAATTGTGTCCAAAAGATAGATTCGCGTTACCGCGAATCGATCAAATAATAGATGCCACTGCAGGCTCTGAGCTTTTATGCTTTTTGGACGCTTATTCCGGGTATCATCAAATACGCATGAAGGAAGAAGACCAAATTAAAACCTCCTTCATAACTCGATATGGAACATAGTACTACATAATCATGCCTTTTGGCCTGAAGAACGCAGGTGCAACCTACCAGCGCTGGATACAACGATGTTTGCATAGTCAGATTGGCAAAAATGTTCAAGTTTATGTGGACGATATTGCCGTCGTTTCCAAGGAAAAAGACACGCTCCTTGAAGATCTGCGAGAAACCTTGGAAAATTTGCGCACTTATAAAATGAAGTTAAATCCGTTAAAGTGCGTATTCGGGGTTCCCTCAGGAAAACTTTTGGGTTTCATCGTTTCCCACAGAGGAATAGAAGTAAACCCGGAAAAGATCAAGACAATCCTAAACATCTCAAGGCCTACGTGTTTAAAAGATGTACAAAGATTGACGGATTCTGCAGCTGCCGTCAGCAGGTTTATAAGCCGGCTAGGAGACAAAGCTCTGCCATTATACAAATTGTTGAAGAAATTCGACAAATTTGAATGGACAGAAGAGGCGGACAAAGCGCTAACCCAGATAAAAGAAACCTTTATGCAAGCTCCGATTTTGGCATTGTCAAAAGACGAAGAACCCATGTTACTGTACCTCACAGCAACTAACAGGGTTATCAGCGCGGTGATAGTTGTGGAAAGCCGGAAAGACGAGCAAACTATACCAGATCAGCATCCGGTGTATTATGTAAGTGAAGTTTTTTCCGAATCCAAGCAAAGATACCCGCACTATCAAAAACTGGCATATGGTGTATTTTTCGCATCTCGAAAACTCCGCCATTACTTCCAAGGACATTCCATAACAGTGGTATGCAAAGCACCACTAGGGGATATAATCAACAATGCGAACGCAACAGGCCGAGTAGCCAAATGGGGCATCAAGTTAGCTGCGTTCGACATTAAGTACCAACCCCGGACGGCAATAAAATCCCAGATGTTGGCAGATTTCATCGCTGATTGGACAGAAGCAATGGAAAACACACCAATACCGGAGTCGGAATACTGGGTTATGCATTTTGATGGATCCAAGATGAAGGAAGGCGCTGGAGCTGGTGTAGTCTTAAAATCCCCCAAGGGAGATACAATGGAGTACGTATTACAAATACACTTCAACGCCAGCAATAATGTGGCAGAATACGAAGCCTTGCTTCATGGATTACATATTGCAAAAGAAATAGGTGTCAAACGCATCTTATGTTATGGTGACTCAGATTTGGTACAGCATCAGCTCAACCAAACATGGACGCCAAAAGCCCAATCATGGCCAAATATCGGAGAACGGTGTACGAGTTTGCAATTTTCTTCCTGGGATTTGAAGTACTTCATGTCAAAAGGGAAGAAAATTGGAACGCGGATGCATTAGCCCGCATGGGCTCGGAAACAGTGAAAACCCTGCCACCAGGTGTGTTTGTCTAGCATTTGCACGAACCATCCATAAAAGATGGAGATGTCGACTATCCTCTAGTTTCCGAGTCAATCGAAGTTTTGCTCGCTAACCCGGATTGGACAATTCCATATCTAAACTTCTTAGTAGATCAGAAGTAACCGGAGGGAGCATACGAGGTCTTGCAAAGACAAATCAAACGTTGATGCAAAGGATACACGGTAATCAATGGTTGCCTGTATAAACGCAGCACAACCGGAATTTTTCTGGGATGTATTTCGCCAGAAGAAGGCCGAGAAATTCTGCAAGAAATCCATGCTGGAGATTGCGGACATCATGCTCAATCAAAAATCATAGTTAAGAAATCATTCAGTGCAGGATTTTTCTGGCTAACAGCCAAGACAGATGCCAAACACATAGTCAATACATGTGCCGGATGTCAGTATTACGCCAAGCAGACGAATATGCTAGCCCAAGCACTCAAAACTATCCCTATTACATGGTCATTTGCGGTCTGGGGGCTAGATATGATGGGACCATTCAAAACTGCAAGAGGTGGACTTATATATCTACTCGTTGCGGTAGATAAGTATACCAAGTGGGTGGAGGCAAAACCCATCAAAAAGCTTGACGGTGTCACCGGTAGAAAATAGGCCTTTAGTCCTGGTTCGCAAAGGCCATTAATCCCGGCCATGCAACCGGGACTAAATATGCGCGACTAAAGGCCCCCCCTTTAGTCGCCCCTCTTACGAACCGCGGCTAAAGGCCCGTCCACGAGGGCGGGTGGCGTGCGCCGGGGGCGGAGGACCTTTAGTCCCGGTTGGCAACACGAACCGGGACTACATGCTATTACGTTATTTCTTTAATTCATCTGGGTTTCTAATTATTTTTCACTCCAATTTTTCACTCCCTTTTTTCACTCCTTTTTTTGTCAGAATTTTTATTATTTGCTTAGAGTCTAACTACAATTATCTCTAGTCAAATTACTTACTCGTGGTCAAACTTCCCGCTCGGTCACCCATCCTCCCACTACTCTAGCACTAGCGCGCTTAACTTCCGAGTTCCATCCCGTCCCGCATCCAAGTATTTCGCACGCATGTATGTGATACTAGTATCATATCAATCCTATTAACATGTTGGTCGATGCCACATTTCTTTATTGTCTGAATTTCAAATAAATCTTTTAATAAACAAAGTAATGATGTAATTAATAATTTTGAATAAATAAATAAACGTTAACTTTTTAATTTGTATTATTTCTAAAAAATATTCAGAAAAATAAAACTAATTCATTTCAAAAACTTAAAAATACAAATAATATATCAAAATATTCGGAAAAATAAAACTAATTCATTTTAAAATCTTAAAAATACAAATAATATATAAAAAATTCAGAAAAATAAAACTAATTCGTTTTAAAATGTTAAAAATTCAAATAATATATAAAAAAATTCAGAAAAATAAAACTATTTCATTTTCCCCTTTCTGAAATGCAAATTAATCTGATAAAATTCATGAACCAAACCATATGAAATCTAAACCATATAAAATTTGCAGATCCAAGTTTCGACTATTATTTTGGCAATGACTATCTGTGAGAATGATTTGAACCTAACTTTTAAAATACATAACCAAAATGGACAAACTAAAATGTTCTGGATAGATATTGAAAAGATCTATCCATAGCACTTAGCCTCACATCAAGGTCAGCAACCAAATGAAAATACCATCATTTTTAATAAAAGACCAGTAGGCTCTTCTATGATTTTTAGAATGAGCTCAAAAATGAATTTTGAAGTAAATCCAACTCGATGAGTTTGGTATTGACTAGATCTATGTTTTCCCGGCTTAGATTAATTTTTGGAGCTCTAGATTTATTTTTGGTGAACAGATATAGAAACAGTAGTTTTTCTGTTTTGTTTTCTTGATGTGTTTTTCTTTATTTTGAAATGTGTGTTTGATCTTATCTTGTTTCCTAGCTTATATAGAGTGTTAGGACTTGATATTAGGTTGTTTGCTTGCAGAACATCTACCTTAGAAAGTGTGTGCATGATTGGAAACCCAAATAAAAATGGAACTAGCATTTGTTACTTTCTAGTTTTATTATTTTGGAATTGTTTGTGAGCTAGATCTTTGTGTGATTGCTTTAGTAAATTTTGTGCTATGTTTAACCCGTGATTTTATTTGAGCCATTACATAACATAGCGGTACATATATCCATTACATAATATAGAAATAATATAGCTAGGAATTAATATAGAAACAATATAGGAATTAATAGAAAGACTTATATCCATTACATATATCGAACGCGCAACATAGCGGTACATAGATGCAGTACACAAACAACATCTACTCGAGCTCCGAAGAGTAGATGCGGAACAACTCGAAGGCAACGTATGCATCTATTGCTGCATACTCGAGATTGATCCGGTCAAGTGGGTTCTTCCCCAAATACATGTGATTCCTCGAGGGGAAACCTGTCTTCATGGTTTTGTAGTCGGGGTGGATGAAGGCAGTTGCCATCTGAGCCATCCCGGTCTTGTGCATGTACAGCTCATCAAAATGGATAAGATCCTGAAGATCAATGTAGTGATCTTCAGGTATCTCAATACCCAACGTGTGCATCAACTTCTGCCGGTCTTGAGTGATGTCAACGCTACAGAAGTCGTAACCCTTGTTGACAAGAAAATCAACAAGTTCTTGAGATTGCTTTGAACTACTGCAACAACAAAAATGGAACGCGTGTTAGATTTTGTTGCAACACGTGTATTCTTCCAATGCAACAACAAATCGAAAATGCAACAACGATCCTAACAGAGATTGTACGTGTGCGTACCTTGCCCATTGGAAGACCAAAACGGTCTCCTTGAAGGCAATCTGGATGACGGCAACATCCTTCTGATTCGCCGTATAGTCTAGATCAAGCCCTAAGAACTTATGGTGTTCATCGGCTTCTTCATAGAGATCGACCAAACGGTTAAGAGCATAGGGGAGCCTCTCGCATATATTGGTATATGCCACGTCGAGATTCTTGAGGCATGGTGTGGGCACACGGAGAACGTTCCAAACGGGAGAATCCATGGGTGCTTGGTGGAGGAAAAAGAGAGGAAGAAGAGAAGAGAGGAAGAAGAACGGAGAGTCTCGGGCGCGCACTGTAGCAATGGCCTTCTGCCTCTTGCTCGCGAAATAAAACCGCGCGGGAGGCGAGCAGTTTGGATCTTTAGTCGCGGGTGGCCAGGCCAACCGGGACTAAAGACAGGGAGGCGAGCAGCTCCGACCTTTAGTCGCGGGTGGCCAGGCCAACCGGGACTAAATCCCTCCGCGCGCTACCCCAACCGCCACCCAAGACCTTCACTCGCGGGTCGCCTCCCGAACCGCGACTAAAGACCCCTTTAGTCACGGTTCGGACATTTTGGGGACTGAAGAGGGCGTGTCGGATATATACCAGATAGGGGTATATGAGATGGTAGTCAAAGTGCCGGATTACCAGGGTGGCCCAAGCGGTAGTGGGCTGTGGTCCATTGGGCGGCCCAGTAACCCGACACACAGAAGCTGGATTCTAGAAGGACCTGGATCACGGCCCACGTGATCTGGCTTGGAGGAGAAGACGGATTCCTTACTTTCCAAGTTATAGTTACCGTAGTCTTCTAGGTTTCCTATTCTGTAAGCCCTAATCCGGCTATTATATAAAGCCGGACGGGAGATAAGTTTGATAACGAATAACGGAGAAGAAGCTTTAGGCTAACTCGCCGGGAAGTTGCTCCTCAGCGAATAGCTAGATCTAAAACCTCATATTGTAATTCTATACACAGGCTTTAGTCCTGATTAGTGAGATTGCAGGAGTAGGCACGTCGTACTGTCGCGGCGTACGGAACCTGGGTAAACCCTGTGTTCACTGTCCACCACGCGATCCCGTTACCCCACGTCTCTACCGTAGTCTCATGGCACCCCCGTCTATGAAAACTACTACGATGTCTCGACAGTTGGCGCCCACCGTGGGGCAAACGACGTCATGCGTGAAGTTCCGATCTGGGATACTCGGCGGAATCGGAAGATCAATCACTGTCGGAAGCCTGGAGTTCGACGACGACGTCGGACGCTTCCTCGACAACGGATCCTACATACCGGCGCAAAACCACTGGTAAGTGCCTGCGTGTTACCGATCGGATCTGCTAACATCTTTATCGGACTAACTGCAGAAGCAATGGGGTTTTGCGGTGGAAGCAAATATTTCCCACCCGCCCTATACCCAGTCGAAGATGACTATGATACCGGATTCTGCTCAGACCGCCGACAAAAAAGTGATACACACTTTATCAGCATGGTGCAATCCGAAGTCGCTGAAAACACGGATGACGGAAATCCCGTGCAAGAGGCAGATAACAACGCACCCGTCACAGAGGCGGAAGATCCGACATCCGTCACCATGACGATGAACACGGAAGCTGACTCTGTACTAGCCGCCATTCAGGCGAGATTAGAATCAGAAACCGGATCAGATGATTTTGATTCCAAAGACGAAGACGCGGACGCCTTCGAAAGGAAAGTTAAATCTTTTCAAGAGGGATTCCATGAAGTACTAATGGCGAAACCGGCTGATACCACGGACGCCGACAGCCAGGAAAGCCCTAAAACTCCTCCGCCAGAGGAAGAGAGAGAAGACGGAGAAACTTTTCCGGTATTTCCTAATGTAAAGGAATTGACAGAAGATGAGCCTGTCAAAAAGCCTCCCTCTTCCAAGAAAAAGCACCGTGCTGCTAAGAAACTCCAATACAAAATCCGGAAGAAAAAATCAGCTGATCTAGCTGATGAAAACCTGGAAGTAGGAGATGCTAGCGGAACAAAGCCTGCGGAGAAGAAAATCAAAGAAATCCTTGCTCCGCCAATGACGGAACAGGAAGAACAGCAGCTGTTGCAAACGCCAGTGGGATTAAACGAACCCCCTGAGATGCTGGAAGCCAGGAGGCGAGCTTTCCAACGGCAACAGCAACATCTACTCAGATCTCGTGAACACCTCCAAAAAACCCAGGATGAAATTAAGCTCATGAAGGAAGAAATCGAGGAGTACGAGAGAAAGAATAGATCTGGCATTAAACCTACAAGGTTACTCGGAATCGTAAGACCGGAAGTGCTGCCGCCAAAGGAAAGGTTTCCCAACCCATCTTGGCAAAAGCAGGTAAACGGCAAAGATGCCAGAGGCGAACCAATATACAAAACCGCAGCAGAAAACGCGGAAGCAGCGTTCGCCATCCTGAACAATGACATGTACTCCAATGGTGAAAAACTTCAAGGGGTGTATGCTTTCCTAGGAAAAGCATTGCAACAACAGCAGCGGGGCCAAGAGCGATCGGGAAGGCTGCATGATAACTCCGCCCTATGCAAAACAGCTACTTGCGCCGTTGGAGCACCTGGACCAGAGGAACCTGGAGATTCAGACAATTCAAAGGATAAAAAAGAGGATCCGAGAAAAGACAAGAAAAACCCCGACAATAGGGACGAAGCGTCCCGAACCGGATCCCATCCCCCGAAAGGTGGACTCAAACCCCACGATCGGGAAGAAAATTACCGGAATGACGACAAAACAATGCCACCTCCGAGAAACCCAGCTGAGAAAGCCGGAAGATACGGTATACCTTACAGACGTGAGAGATCCCGGACACCTCCTAAGGATAAAGAAAGGCACAGGAGCAGGACTCCGCCTAATCCAAAAGGGCGTGATCACGGAAGAGATAGAAACAATCCCGGAAAAGCGCGTCCGCGCAACAATGGAAAAGAAAGGAGTAGATCCCCTTCTGTTCATTCAGCCGGAAGATATTCCGCACACATTGACAGAGCGGAAAAGGATGATCTATACTTTGGTCCTAAGTGTTTCACTGACAGGATCCGAAGGATAACCCTGCATTCTGGCTTTGCCAAAGTCGGTCCAACGTACCAGAAATACACCGGCAGCACAAACCCGGACACCTGGCTCTCAGACTACTATACAGCCGTCCAGATCAACAACGGGACAGACCTGGAAGCTGTCAAGTTTCTTCCCCTAATGTTACTGGACGGAGCCAGAGATTGGATCAATGGATTACCATCAAGAACTGTCGACAGCTGGGACCATATGGCTAGAGTATTTACTCAGCATTTCCGGGGAACGTACAAACGCCCGAACAGCATCAACCAGCTGAACCGTTGCACCCAATTTGAGGATGAACCATACGTGGATTTCATCTCCAGATGGACGACAATGAAGAATAGTTGTTCTGGAGTAACTGACGTACAAGCAATGCATGCTTTCGTCAATGGCCTAAAACCCGGGCTTGTACCGTTCATGGTTGGTTCTAAACAGCACAAAGATCTCGGATCTATGCTTACAACCGCCAACGAACACGCTGCAGCCGAATACGACATCAGAGCAAGAGGGGGCAATATCGAATCACTGATACTTGCCAAGAAAACTCCTCGTTCTGACAAAAAAGGAACTCCAGAAACAACGACAAAACCCAAAGAGGTCAACATAGCCTTTTGGTGAAAAAGGGAATAAGTGGAAAGGACGCAGTCCAGATCCAATCAACTACACTCCAGAGGAGTGGGAGAGGATTAAGTCGGAACCCTGTGTCCACCATTCACAATTTGGGAAACCAATCCATACAAACGCGCAATGCCGACTGAATAAGCACATGAAAGGCAGTGCAGGATCCGGAAATAAGGGGAAGGGTTCCAAAAGGAAACCCGCCAAACAAAAGCCAGAAGCTGACAAAGAAGACAGTGAATCGGACACTGATGAAAAAATCCAGGAACAACAGCGAAAGGGCGAACCCAAATTTCCGAGAGTTGATGGAGAAGCAATGCTAACATTCCTAGCAACTCCGTCAGCAAAGGTGGCCAAAAGAACACTTCGAGAAATAAACGCGGTTGTTCCGGCAACCCCGAAATTCTTGAAGTACTCCAACACACCAATTACCTGGGATCAGTCTGATCATCCCGGGAATATCCCTGAACCCGGTACACAAGCTCTTGTCGTAAGCCCTATTGTTCAGAACACTAGGCTAAGAAGAGTGCTGATGGATGGAGGATCCAGCATTAACATAATGTACCTGGATACACTGAAGCATCTGAAGATTTCCGAGTCCCAGCTCAATTACAGCAACATACGCTTCCATGGCATTGTTCCTGGCAGACAAGCACGATCCCTAGGAGAAATTTTCCTAGATGTCACCTTCAGAGATAAAGATCACTTCCGGCAGGAAAAAGTATCCTTCGAAGTAGTGTCGTTCGAAAGCGTGTATCACGCAATACTCGGACGTCCAGCTTTCGCCAAAGTCATGGCAAGATCCTGTTATATCTATAACAAGCTGAAGATGCCAGGACCCAAAGGAGGAGTAATCACCATAGCTGGTGACTTCAAGCTGGCAAACGAGTTGGAGAAAGAAAACACCCTTTGCGCTCAGAGGGTCATAGCAAAGGAAGAACTGAAGGAATTAGCCAAGGAGGTATGGCTGACAGAAATGCCGGCAGGAAAAGAAACTCGGAAGCCAACAGACAGCTTCAAGGCGTCTGAGAATACAAAACAGGCAATCCTAGATCCCAAAGATCCGACAAAGTTCGTCGTCGTAGGGACTGGGATGACTGACAAATAGGAAGGCGAGCTCATCAAGTTCCTCCGTGAGAACTGGGATATTTTTGCCTGGTGTCCAGCTGACATGCCAGGCGTACCCAGGGAACTTGCTGAGCACCAACTCAAGGTGATTCCAGGATCAAAACCCGTCAAACAAGGTCTCCGTCGATTTGACGGAAGAAGACGGAAGGCTATTGGCAAGGAAATTATCCGGCTTTTAGCAGCAGATTTCATCCAGGAAGTAATCCACACTGAATGGTCTGCAAACCCGGTATTAGTACCGAAGAAAGACACTACTGCTCTTAGAATGTGTATAGATTACACATAATTGAACAAATTGTGTCCGAAAGATAGGTTCGCGTTACCGCGAATCGATCAAATAATAGATGCCACTGCAGGCTCTGAGCTTTTGTGCTTTTTGGATGCATACTCCGGGTACCACCAAATACGCATGAAAAATGAAGATCAAATTAAGACTTCTTTCATAACCCCATACGGGACGTACTATTACGTAACCATGCCATTTGGCCTGAAGAACGCAGGTGCAACCTACCAGCGTTGCATGCAACGTTGTTTGCATAGTCAGATTGGCAAAAACGTCCATGTTTACGTGGACGATATTGCTGTCGTAACCAAGGAAAAAGATACACTCCTTGAGGATCTGCGAGAAACTTTCGAAAACTTACGCACCTACAAGATGAAGTTAAATCCATCTAAATGTGTATTCGGGGTTCCCTCAGGAAAACTTCTGGGTTTCATCGTTTCTCACAGAGGAATAGAAGTTAACCCGAAAAAGACCAAAGCCATCTTGAACATCTCGAAGCCTACGTGCGTGAAAGATGTCTAAAGATTGACGGGTTCCGCCGCTGCCGTCAGCAGATTTATTAGTAGGCTGGGGGATAAAGCCTTACCACTCTACAAGTTGCTGAAGAAATCCGATAAGTTCGAATGGACAGAAGAGGCCGATGCAGCGTTAACCCAGTTAAAGGAAACTTTGATGAAAGCTCCGATTTTGGCATCCCCAAAAGACGAAGAACCCATGTTACTTTACCTCACAGCTGCAAACCGGGTTATTAGTGCCGTAATTGTTGTGGAACGGAAGAAGGATGAACAAAGCATACCAGACCAACATCCGGTATATTAGATAAGTGAAGTTTTCTCTGAGTCCAAACAAAGGTACCCACACTATCAGAAACTGGCATATGGTGTATTTTTCGCATCTAGAAAACTGCGCCATTACTTCCAAGGGCATTCCATAACAGTGGTATGTAAAGCACCACTAGGGGACATAATACACAATGCGGAGGCAACCGGCCGAGTAGCCAAATGGGGTATCAAACTGGCAGCCTTCGACATTAAGTATCAGCCAAGGACGGCAATAAAATCCCAGGTTTTGGCAGATTTTGTCGCCGACTGGACGGAAGTAATGGAGAAAACACCGATGCCGGAGTCCGAGTACTGGATCATGCACTTTGACGGATCCAAGATGAAGGAGGGAGCCGGAGCCGGTGTAGTCTTAAAGTCCCCTAAAGGCGATACAATGGAATACGTATTGCAAATACACTTTAACGCCAGTAATAACGTGGCAGAATATGAAGCTCTGCTTCATGGCTTGCATATTGCAAAGGAAATAGGAGTAAAGCGCATCTTGTGCTATGGAGACTCGGATTTGGTACAGCATCAGCTTAACCAAACCTGGGACGCAAAAAGCCCTATAATGGCCGAATACCGAAGAACGGTGGACGAGTTCGCCATTTGTTTCTTTGGATTCGAGGTACTTCACATCAAAAGGGAGGAAAACTGGAACGCGGATGCGTTAGCCCGCATGGGATCAGAGAGGGTAAAAACCCTACCACCAGGGGTATTCGTTCAGCACTTGCACGAGCCATCCATAAAAGGTGGAGATGTTGATTATCCTCTGGCTTCCGAATCCATTGAAGTTATGCTCGTTAAACCGGACTGGACAATTCCATATTTAAACTTCTTAGTCAATCAGAAGTACCCGGAAGGACCAGATGAAGTCTTGCAAAGCAAATACAGCGATGCAAAGGATACACGGTAATTGATAACTACCTGTATAAACGCAGTACTTCCGGAATCTTTCAGCGGTGTATCTCACCAGAAGAAGGAAGAGAAATACTGGAAGAAATCCACGCCGGAGATTGCGGACATCATGCTCAATCAAAAAGCATAGTTAAAAAAGCATTCCGCGCTGGGTTTTTCTGGCTAACACCCAAGACAGATGCTGAGCACATAGTTAATACATGTGCTGGGTGTCAATATTACGCCAATCAGACTAATTTGTCGTCCCAAGCACTTAAAACTATCCCTATTACGTGGCCGTTTGCGGTCTGGGGGCTAGATATGATGGGACCGTTCAAAACTGCAAGAGGCGGACTTACTCATCTGCTAGTAGCAGTGGATAAGTATACCAAATGGGTGGAGGCCAAACCCATCAAAAAGCTGGATGGTGCAACTGCTAGAAATTTCATCATTGACTTGGTGATGAGATACGACGTTCCACACAGCATAATAACTGACAACGAGACAAATTTCTCCATTGGGGAGTTGGCAAAATATTGCCCACAAACGGGAATTCGCCTAGATCTTGCATCTGTGGCACACCCGCAATCCAATGGACAGGTTGAGAGAATGAATAGCTCAATCCTGCAAGGAATACGCCCAAGACTCGAATCTCCTCTTCACAGAGTAGCTGGAGCATGGGTAGAAGAGTTACCTTCCGTGCTTTGGAGTATTCGAACGACGCCAAACAGTTTTTTCTAGTTTATGGTGCGGAAGCTATTCTTCCAACGGACATGATCCATGACAGTCCAAAAATGCAAGATTTCGACGAATTAGATGCCGAAGAAGCACGACAGGATGCCGTTGATCTCCTAGAAGAGGAACGAGACCTTGTGCTTCAAAGATCCGCCATTTACCAGCAAGGTTTGCGACGTTACCATAGTCGGAAAATCAGGCATCGTTCTTTTAAAGAAGGTGACCTAGTGCTGAGGCTGGTGCAGCAAAGGAAGCACAAATTAGCCCCAGTGTGGGAAGGACCATTTGTCATAAGTAAAGCCATGAAGAGTGGATCGTATTATCTTGTCGATATTCGAGATACGGAAGATGATCCCGAGAAGCCAAATCGCAAAAGAAAGAGAAAGATAGATGTTGAGCTAGGAGAGAAAAAGAGGCCTTGGAGCATCCAGCAGTTACGTCCCTTCTATACTTAGTTCAATTTCTATGTAAACATCTTTTGAGATCATGAAATAAAGTTGTCGGAATTCTGATATCCATGTTTTTACAAGTTCATTATAGTACAAAGCATGATTCCACCTTATCTATTTCCCAATGATCTTACAAAATACTCAATGTTAACCCGAATTGTGCCTGCGTGCTCGGCGTTTAAAAACTGAATGATTTCAGCCTGATAACGGCTAAAGGAAACTCGGATTGTGCCTGCGTGCCCAAGTTTCAAAAAATTCTTTACCGTTCTCTAAGCATTATCTGATTGCGTATGTGTTGGGTCACTGAAACTAGTTAGTAAAAATGCCTTTAGTATGATCCATGTTTCCGGGTTAAAACTGATTGGTTATACCCAGTTACTCGGCATGACGCTTCATAATGCTATTGAGCCATTTCAAACACTAAGGACAGTTAAAACATATACGCCAGGGAACTTAGAAGATAAAGGAATAGTAAAACCCGAAAATCTTGCAAGGAATTTCATAATTCAAAGCTGCAAAAGGCGGAGTTCTTGTTTCGACAAACGGATTAGAAGCATTACAATATGAATTACATTGTAAAAATAGTGCTCCTATTATACAAATCCACCATCCAGGTCAAGTGCAGTCCTTCAAGCATCCGAGTCCTCTTCGCTGCTATCATCCTCGGGGGCTGAAGGAACCTCTTCTTCTGGATAGGTGATGGAAATGTTGACCACATAGGAAATCTTGGTGGCGTGACCTTTGATTTCATCAAAGATGGTGGTTCGCTGATTTTCTGTATATCCTTGAGGGATACCGGATGCCACACGCCAAGATTTCGCACCAGGGTAATGCAGACGCATAAGGCCGAGAGCCATGCGCGCACCACCTCGTGCAGCAGAGCGTAGGATGGATTCCTTCGACTCCGCAACCTCCATGATGGCACCCGGAAGTTTGTAAACCTCCGAGAATTCTATAGTACTTGTGGGAAGGAACTTGTTAATCAACTGCATTCCCGCATTTCTGATTGCGTTCCATATCTCCCCAAAAGCTCGGATTTTCTCAATCCGAGAAATTCCTGGAAACTTTCCTGTTTTTTCGAAAAAAGCAACCAAAAAAGGTTAGGCGACAAAACACGGAAAATAAGACATGGAGAAATCGGTAAAAGGAACTAACTTACCAAGAACCTTGTCAATTTCGGTGCCTTCTTTCATGCGCGGGAATAACATACTTTCCAAATCATTGATAATAGACTTATCTTCCGCCGCCTGCAAAGAAGCCTTGGATTGAGCAATCCCAAGGGCCAGATTACTGGCTTCCAGGTCTTCTTGAACTTTCATAAGCTCCTTACGAAGGTTTGAGTTTTCCTCACGGAGCCGAGAGGCATTGATGGCGTCCTCAGCTAATTCTTTGGCTTTAGCTAAAGCAGCTGGAGGGCAAGAAAAATATTCCGAGTTTACAAGAATTCGGGAAAAAATTTCCGGATAAAAATTGCAGAGAATAAATACCTGTTGTTTCCGATAACTGTAGCTGAGATGACGCCAGCTCGTTGTTTATTAACTCAATAATAGATTGAAGGGTTCTAACTTCTTCATTCTTGATGTTAAGCTTGTTAAAAATTTCTAAGTTTATGGCATCAGCAGAATGCTGCAACACGGAAATGAAAGCCAAATGCTTAAGTATGAACATGCATCGTAAGAAGCATTAAGAAGAAGCCAGGCTTTCAACTTAATGCTTGGGGGCTAGAAGTATTACCTGGCTCATTTCTCGCAAGTTTGCCAAAGTCTCGTTGAATTCTTCTGCATAGTCCGAGAAAAGAATCCCAACGTGATGAAGCCCATCTTGTATGACCTGACGAGGTGAAAATACGAAATCATTCCGAACAATTAATCCGCCTTGTGGCCAAGGGCGAATCAGGGGGGCAGGAGCGAAGAATTTCTTAGCCTCTGGACGAATATATCCAAGGTCGTCGAATGGTTCTTCCTTTATCTGGATATTGCTGTCCAAATTGGAGATGGGTTCGTTTCCAACAGATGACCGGATATTTCCACCCGTCTGTGTTTCCGTTCTCCCCCTCACGACCGTGGTTGCGGAAGAAGATTCTTCTTTGATAACAGCTTTATGTTTCTTCAACTTCTTTGTTTTCAGAGGAGTTGGGGCAAGGCTGAAAGGAGAATATCCGAGAAATAAAAATCTTGAAGAACCAAAGGAAAACGATAACTAGGGAAGCTCCAGTAAAATACCTGGAGGTGGCGATGGGAATTCCGTCAACAGTTACCGTTTTCCCGAAAGTCACTTGCCTTTTGCGTTTCCGATCATTATAAAAGCTAGCATGTAATTCGCTAAGCTCGATGTCAGAAGCAAGATCAGCTCCTTGAAGTTCGTCGAACTAGGAAAGAATTAACGTTATGTTGAAAGTCGAAGAAAGAAGTTAATCTGAAGAAAACCCGGAAGCAAGGAAAGTATAAATACCTTAGGGGCCAGATTTTCCACGTGATAAATCGCTAGACTTTCTTCAATTTGATCGCTGGTGGCGACCAGTTGGTTAAGCCGCTTTATAAAATCATTCTTGGTATAAGCCTTATTTGTTCCCCTCATGCTATCTTCTGGCCCTTTGTATTCGCAAAGGAGCCGGGAGCGAAAGGAAAGAGGTTGAATACAGCGTCCAAACCAACATAAAACGGTATCCTTCCCAGTTAAAGAAGGCTGAGAGGAAGTAAGCTTGGCGATACGTCGTTTTATCTTCATCAGGTTTTCCGGCAATGTTTGTACTGCTGCAACTGTCCAACTCTCTCGAGGGATGGCGGCGGAATTAACAAATGGAGGAACCCCGGTTTCCTTACCAGGGAATGGGATGTCCTGATGGTAAAAGAAAGAACCTAGCCAAGATTGGGTAGGTTCCGGCATTTTTATCTTTGGGTACCAATCTTCTCTAAACTTCCGAAGGGTGAAAGATATAGTTCCGCAGATAGGAGAAATACCTTCTGTGATGTTATGTTTTACCTCAAAGCAATATTGCCAAAAATCTAGACTAGGAGTTATCCCGAGATACCCTTCGAAGAGGGCTTGGAAACTAGCTAGATAGAGGATGGAGTTTGGAGAAAGGTTATGTGGCTGAATGCCATAAAAGTTAAGGATGTCCAAGAAAAAGGCGGAAGGAGGTAAACCCATACCTCTCGTGATGTGAGAGGTAAGGAGGACGCGTTCTCCGTGTTTTGGTTTGGGCTCAGGTTCACCTTCCGAGTTCCGCCATTTTACTTTAACTATTAATCCATCCCTTGACATTCGTCGAAGGAGGAGGAGAGGAGTATTACTCGGACTCCAGTTGCCGACGAATTCTGTTTCTTCGTTAGCTCCGGCAGCGGTGTGCGCGTCACCATGAGATGAAATATTCTCCTCCGCCGTCTCGGGAGCAAACGGAGGGGAAGGCGCGGAGCTCGTGCCCGCAAGATTCGCGGCGACGGAAGAATCACCTCCGCCCGCCGCAGAAGCCGCGGTCTTTTCCGGCTCACCGCCGGCGTGCGTTGGGGAGCCTAGCTCTGGATCTAGGTCGTTGATGATTTCCTCGATGGTGTGTGCGGCAGAGTGAGTGGGAGAAGGCGGTGAGGATGCCATTAGGTGGCGGCGCGGTTCGTCTCTGGTGATGCCCTGGGTGCGGTGTGCGCTCGGGAACGGTTCTTCGCTCGAGTGCTTGTGCGCAACAATGGCGTGGAGAGTGAGAGAGCGGAAGGATGTCAGCGAGGACGAAAACGACTATTTATAGCCGGAAATCCGTCAAGATACGTGCCAACGGCTATTTTGACCGTTGGATGATCAACGCGTGTCACTCGCCGGAAAATCCGGGAAATGAAACGACAGGGAAATGATGGCTATCTCCTCGTTTCCCGTGAGAATCTGTCAGGGATACGTTACTAGGTTTCCCGCGTGAAACCCAAACGACCCTTACGTCAGCATGATTAAAGCGCTGACGTAGGAAGTTCTTCTCCGCGAACGATCGTGAGAGAAAAGCCGGATTTTCAGGATTCCGAGTTTCACGTTACCATTTCTTTTCAAAGAAGAATAAGAAGAATCAAGACTGCTGATCGAAATTTCTCGGACAAAGCACATTTGGCGAATCAGAGTTTTAATCCTTCTTGGGGGCTACTGTCGGATATATACCAAATAGGGGTATATCAGATGGTAGTCAAAGTGCCGGATTACTAGGGTGGCCCAAGCGGTAGTGGGCTGTGGTCCATTGGGCGGCCCAGTAACCCGACGCACAGAAGCCGGATTCTAGAAGGACCCGGATCACGACCCACGTGATCTGGCTTGGAGAAGAAGACGGATTCCTTACTTTCAAAGTTATAGTTACCGTAGTCTTCTAGGTTTTCTATTCTGTAAGCCCTAATCCGGCTATTATATAAAGCCGGACGGGAGATAAGTTTGATAACGAATAATGGAGAAGAAGCTTTAGGCTAACTCGCCGGGAAGTTGATCCTCAGCGAATAGCTAGATCTAAAACCTCACATTGTAATTCTATACACATGCTTTAGTCCTGATTAGTGAGATTGCAGAGTAGGCACGTCGTACTGTCGCGACGTACCGAACCTGGGTAAACCCTGTGTTCACTGTCCACCATGCGATCCCGTTACCCCACGTCTCTACCGTAGTCTCATGGCACCCCCGTCTATGAAAACTACTACGATGTCTCGACAGGGCGTATGGAAGGCCTTTTTTCTACCAGTGTGTAACAGCCAGAAATTTCATCATTGACGTAGTCATGAAATACGGCGTTCCACACAGCATAATAACCGACAACGAGACAAATTTCTCTATTGGAGAGTTGGCAAAATATTGCCGACAAACGGGAATACGCCTAGATCTTGCATGTGTGTCACACCCACAATCCAATGGGCAGGTTGAAAGAATGAATAGTTCAATCCTACAAGGAATACGCCCAAGACTCGAATCTCCCCTTCATAGAGTAGCTGGAGCATGGGTGGAAGAGTTACCCTCTGTGCTTTGGAGTATTCGAACGACGCCAAACAGGTCAACAGGGCAAACCCCGTTTTTCCTAGTTTACGGCGCGGAAGCAGTCCTTCCAACGGACATGATCCATGATAGCCCAAGAGTGCAGACTTTCGATGACTCGGATGCCGAAAGCGCACGAAAGGATGTCGTCGATCTCCTAGAGGAAGAACGAGAACTTGTGCTTCAAAGATCTGCCATTTATCAGCAAGGTTTACGACGTTACCATAGTCAGAAAATTAGGCATCGTTCTTTTAAAGAAGGTGACCTAGTGCTAAGATTGGTACAACAAAGAAAGCACAAATTGGCTCCAGATTGGGAAGGACCATTCGTCATCAGCAAAGCTATGAAAAATGGATCATACTATCTTGTAGATATTCGAGACACGGAAGATGATCCCGAAAAGCCGAATTGCAAAAGAAAGAGAAAGATAGATGACGAACTAGGGGAGACCAAAAGACCCTGAAGCATCCAGCAGTTACGTCCCTTCTATACTTAGTTCAATTTCTATGTAAACTTCTTTGAGATCATGAAATAAAGTTGTCGGAATCCATATATCTGTCTTTTTTACATGTTCATTATAGTTCAAAACATAATTCCGTCTTATCTATTTCCCAATGATCTTTCAAAATACTCAATATTAACCCGAATTGTGCCTGCGTGCTCGGTGTTAAGAAACTGAATGATTTTAAGCCTAAAATGGCTTCAGGAAACCCAGATTGTGCTTGCGTGCCTGAGTTTCATTCAAAAAATTCCTTACCTTTCTCTAAGTATTATCTGATTGTTTTTATGTTGGGTCGCTGGAGCTAGTAAGTAAAAATTCTTTTAGTATGATCCATGTTTCCGAGTTTTGACTAATTGGTTATACCCAGTCACTTGGCATGAAAATTAAAATACTATCGAGCCATTTCTAACACTAAAGACACTTAAAGCATACAAACCAGAGAACTTAGAAGATAAAAGAATAAAAACCCAGAAAACTTGCAAAGGACTTAATAAATATTGCTGCAAAAGCGGAGTACTTGTTTATACAAAGGAATAGAAAGCATTACAATAAGTTTACATTGTAAGATCAGTAATGCTCCTATTTCCTATTTTCTACCCAGGACAAGGTATCCTTCAGGCATCCGAGTCATCTTCACTGCTGGATTCCTCGGGAATATCTGGAATGGTTTCCTCTGGGTAGAAGTGGAGATGTTGACCATGGTGGCGATCTTGGTGGCGTGACCTTTGATGGCTTCAAAGATGCCGGCCCGCTGCGCCTCCGTGTATCCTTGTGGGATGTCGGACGCCACGCGCCAAGATTTGGCGTCAGGGTAGTGCATGCGCATGAGCCCTAGAGCCATGCGCGGACCACCGCGTGCCGTGGAGCGCAGGATGGATTCCCTAGACTCCGCCACCTCCATCATAGCTTCCGAAAGTTTTTCAACTTCCAAGAACTCTCCATTCTTCTCGGGAAGGCATTTGCTGACCAGCAGCATCCCCGCAGCCTTGATTGCGGTGAACACCTTCCCAAACGCTCGGATTTTCTCAATCCGAGTAAGCTGGGGGCTATCTCCTGTTCGGTAAGACACGAAAAAGTGTTAGTAAAAAACAGAGAAAGATGTAAACATGAAAAATCCGGTAAAAGATAAAAACTTACCGAAATTTTTGTCCATCTCGGCGCCTTGTTCAAGGCATTCTCCAGGTATCGGATAGTGTCCTTGTCCTTGGCTGCTTGGTCGGAGGCCTTGGACTCGGCAATGCCGACAGCCAATTGGCTGGCCTCCAGGTCCTGCTGCAACTTCATATTGAGCTCATGAAGATCCAGGTTTTCCCGGCGCAGATTCGCGGTATTGCCGGCATCTTCAGCAACTTGTTTGGCTTTCACCAAAGAAGCTGAAAAGCAAGTAAAAAAGACGAGTAAGAAAACTCGGAAAAATACTTAGAAAAAATTGATACAATTGGAAGCAGAGAAAAATCTTACCTGCTGATTTTTTCAGTTGTTGCTGAGTAGACGCCAGTTCTGCCTCTTTACCCTCAAGAATAGAAAGAAGGGATTTCACCTCCTTGTTCTTGACGGTAAGCTTGTTGAAAACTTCCAGGTTTATATTTTCAGCGGTTTGCTGAAACACGGAAACGCGAAATGCTTAAGGTTAAAAACAAGCATAAAAACGAAAAAAAGCATTAAGGCAAAAGCATGCATTTGACTTATTGCTTGTGGGCTAGAGGTATTACCTGGCTCATCTTCTGCAAACCTGACCAAGTTTCGTTGAACTCTTTTGCAAACTCGGAAAAAAGAGTCCCGACATTGCTAAGGCCTTCATGGGTATCCTTGAAATCCTTATCAAAGGTGGGAATGGGATCCTCCTTAGCTGGTTGAGAAGGACCTCCCATTTCCGGGGCCGCCCTTTCCCTCGTGTCCATTTCCGGCACAATGGGATGGCTGGTCTGCTGGGTTTCTTTGTTCATTGCAGCAGCATGCTCTTCTGTATCTGCAACTGGAGTATCTGGGGCAGTTGCAGGAGAAGGATGTGGACCTCTTTTAGCCACAACCTTAAACCTTTTAAGCTTTTTAGGCTTCAAGGTTGAGGGAGGAAAGCTAAAAAGAGAAGTACCGGAGAATTAAAAATCCGAGACAAAGTAACAAAAGTTCCGACAAAAACAAAAAACTTGGATGTGAAACCTGGAGGTAACGACTGGGAACACCGTCAAGATCGATCACTTCCTGGGAGGCAGAAATCTTTGCGTTTCCATCAACCCGGAAAGTTGGCACGCAGTGTGTCCAACTCGGCATCAGTTGCAAGGTCCGACTCAGGAAGATCGAAGATCTGTAAAAAAAAGGCAAAGTCCGGGTTAAGACAATTATCCGAGAAAGAGAATAATGTGAAACCAAAAATGCAAAAGACGTACCTTTGGAGCCGGGTTAGCTGCCGTGTACATCAGCCGGCTTTCCTCGTATTGGTCGCGAGCTGCGACTAATTGATTCATGCGTTTTCATAAATCCTTCGCTGTCAAGGAATTGTCCATCGTCCGCATGGCATCCGCGGTTCCCGTGTAGTCGCATAAAAGCCGGGGACCGTGGTCAGCCAAAGGCTGAATTCGCCTCTCTAACCAGCATAGAACTGTGTCCATGCCGGTGAGAGGTGGATCGGAAGTAACGAGCTTGGCGATGCGCCGCTTGATCTTAAGGAGATCTGGTGGCAGGGTTTGCACTGCTTCAGTCGCCCAGTTTTCCTGGGGAGTGTTTGTAGTTTTAGCGAAAGGTGGAATCCCAGTTGTTTTTCCGGGAAAGGGGACATCTGGATGGTAGAAGAAGGAACCCGTCCAAAATTTGACGGATTCTAAAGTTTTGATCTTGGGGAACCAATCTTCCCTGAATCTACGTAGGGTGAAAGAAATGGTTCCGCAAGTCAGGAGTGCGCCCTCTGAATGGTTTCGCTTAACCCCAAAACAATAAGTATAGAAGTCTAATCTAGGGGCTAAACCTAGGTACCCTTCAAAAATGGCCTGGAACCCCGCTAAGTAGAGAATGGAATTAGGTGGCAAGTTATGAGGTTGGATGTGGTAATGATTGAGTACCTGGAGAAAAAAGGCGGATGGCGAAAATCCCATACCTCGGGAGATATGAGAAGTAAGAAGCACCCGCTCTCCCCCTTATCCGCCATTTCCTAAGAATCTCCCCTCGCTCCGCCATTTCCCTTTTTCTATTAGACCCTTTTTCTCCATTGTCGGGAGAAGAGAAGGAGGGATGCTGCTCCGGCTCCAATTGCCGGAAGATTCGCCTTCTTCCTCGGCTCCGGCGGCGGTAGCCGCGGCGGCCGCGGCGGCGAGCTCCTCTCCGACAAGAGTGAGCTTTTCCTCCGCCGTTTCGGGAAGCCGAGGCGGAGGCGGAGTAGAAGAAGACGCGACCAGGTTGTCGGCCGCAAGAGGCAGATCCTCGCGGTCCTAACCACCGGAAGCTTTCTCCGGCACGTCGGCGGTGGCGCAGCTCGGCGAATCCAATAGTGGATCCATTTCGTTGATGATATTGTCGATTTTCGTAGCCACAGAGCATTCCGGGGACGCGCGTGGTGAGTTCATTTCGCGGCGGCGCGATGAGAGCTTCGATTTCTTCGATGTGAAATCCGGGGACAGCGCTTGCGCGAGCTCGAGCTCTGTTTCGTTCTCACTGGACTAAGGCAATGGCTAGGGCGCTTGAGCTGGGAGGTGAGAAGGGAGCGGAAGGTTTGCCGTAGAGGATGAATAGGCTATTTATAGCCCGAAAATTCTTTACGATACGTACTAACGGCAATTTTGACCGTTGGATGCTCAACGCGTGTCACTCGCCCGAAAATCCGGGAAATGAATCGACAGGTGATAATGGCTATCTCCTCGTTTCCTGTGAAAATCTGTCAGAGATACGTTTCAGGGTTTCACACGCGAGAACCCAAATGTCCCTGACGCCAGCACGATTTCATCGTTGACGTAGGAAGTTCTTTCTCCACGAAGGCTCGTGGAAGAAAAAGCCGGATTTCCCGAAAATCCGAGTTTCGTGTTAAAGCATGATTTGAAGGAAAAGAAGAATCAAGACGAAGAGCCAACATTTCTCGGAAAGAATGCAATTGGACGAAAGACGGCGATTCCGAGTCTTAATCCTTCTTGGGGGCTACTGTCGGATATATCATTTAGGGGTATATCAGATGGTGTCCTAAAGTGCTAGATTACCAGGGTGGCCTGAATGGTAATGGGCTATGGTCCATTAGGCGGCCCAGTAAGCTGATGCACAGAACCTGGATTATAGAAGAACCCGGACCACGGCCCACGTGGTACGGCTTGGAGTAGAAGGCTTATGCTTTCCTTCCAAGTTAGGACTTACCGTAGTCTTTTAGGTTTCCTTTTTTGTAAGCCCTAACCCGACTATTATATAAAACCGGACGGGAGAGAAGAACATAGATAGACAATAAGCTAGAAGCTAACTCGCCGAGAGGTTGATCCTTGTCGAGTAGCTAAACCCAACTCACATTGTATTTTGTATACTCCAGTCTTCAACCCTGATTTAGTGATATTGCGGGAGTAGGAACGCCGCCAGGTTGCGACCTACCAAACCTGGGTAAAACTCCGGTGTCATTGTTTCTCATACAACCACGTCCCCCCACAATCTCTATCGGTAGTCTCATGACACCCCCGTCTATGAATTCTACTACGATGTCTCGACCGGATGTGTCATATTTACCTTTTCATTCCACTTTGGATCTGTTGACACACGAACACGTCACGTGTTACCCCCAGCGTCGAGCGCGATACGCATGACACGTCGCGGGAGGAGGATCGCTCGAAGCGTGATACGCAAGACAATCCGGTGAGCTCTTTTGGAAACCCTAATCCCCACGCGGCCGGCGAGTAAAGTAAGTCTTTATAAGTATTTATGCCTAGTATATGTATGTTCATGGCTTGGTCCGCAAAGTCCAAAATCCATAAAATCACTAAATGATGTTCCATGTTAGAAATCTTCAATCTAGTGATCCAGCTTTGGATGTGAAAAAATTCGGCCTGATTCCCCACTTAGTTGAGGGGATGACAGCCTAACAATTAATGTTGATTTGGCCCAACGGTCGGACGAACAAATGCGTGGTCGGAGCGCGATCACTTTTCCTCGCTTAATACGAGTCCTTGTTTCGCCTCGCCCGTAACTTATATTTGTAAATAGCACGGAAAGGGGTGGGAGGGGGATTCGAACCCGGAGCCTTGTCATCAGGGATCACAAGGGGCAACCACCGGGCTACGCTTCCATACGTGTCAAGGTTCTCCTTTTTAGCTTTTTATTGTTTTGTTTTTCCCATTTTCTTTTTTAATTCTGTTTTTTTATTTCCGTTCTATTTCTTTCTTTTATGTTTTTCTGTTTTATTATCATTTTTAGTTTTATTTTCCATTTTTTTTCGAAAATATTCATTTTGAAATTTGTTCTAATTTAAAAATGTTCAAACTTTAAAATGTTCAAATTGGAAAAAAATCGGATAAAAAATGTTTAAATTAAAAAAAACGTTCAGATTAAAATTGTTCGTATTCTATAATTGTTTATGTGTAAAAAAATTATGTTTCTAATCGTTCAAACTTAAAAAACATTCAAAACTAAAAATCGTTCATATTTTTTAAAAATGCAAAAATTGTCCATTTCAGAAAATTATTTACCATCTTCAAAATTTGTTCATATTAAAAATTTTTACACCATTTTAAAAATTGATCATTTAAAAATTTATTCATCGCTTTTAAAAAATTGTGCATTTTAAAAATGGTTCATCGTTCTAAAAAATTGTACATCTTCAGAAATTGTTCATATATATTTCTTTTGGATATACCATTTTAAAATTTATTCATTTTCAAAACTCCCAAATCATGATGATGAGGTGATCAATATACTGTAATCGTAGAGCTTCAGTACGTACGTACATCGACCGTGCTCACGGAAACGCATATCGCAAAAGGTGGTTAGGCAGCTCCCTAGTTGGATCTTCAAAAGCTGGGCACGTACTCTGATTTTTTTTTTTGGAGGGATAGCTGGGCGCGTACTTTTGGGCCAGGCCCATGTAACGTGGAACCCGAGCGAGGCGGAGCTCCGGCTCGCTGGAAGCGGAAACACTATATAGTGCCTAGTGCACTACGTAATACAGCACGCCCATGCAATTTGATGTAATTTTCTTACATGGGCCGGCCATTAAACGAATCTAATTTACGAAAATAGAGGAAAAGGGTGCGGGCGAGGGGGTTCGAACCCGCGCCATCCTGATTGCGTACGACGGGGCGGAACCACTGGGCCACGCTCTGGCTTGTGGATAGGTTGCTTTTTTAGCTTTTTATACTTTCGCTTTTTCCATTTTTCTTTTAACATTTCTGTTTTCTTATTCCCGTTTTTATTTTTTTCTTTTCTGTTTTTTTTTAAATTCGAATTTTGTTCAAAATTTAAATTTGTTCAAATTCAAATTTTGTTCATATTCGAATTTTGTTCAAATTCAAATTTTGTTCATATTAGAATTTTGTTCAAATAAAAAACATTCGGATAAAAAAATCTTCAAATTTGTGAATTGTTCATATTGTAATTTTGTTCATTTTCGGAATCGTTCAAACTTAAAATTTGTTCAACATTTAAGAAAATATTTCGTTTTAAGTTATTTTGAATTTTTCTAATAAAAAAAGAGATAACATAAAGAGATAATAAGAGGTGTAAACAGAGCATGTCAAACAAGAAGCAATGTAGCCTGGTGGTTTCGCGCAAGGACACCAGGCCGGAGGTCACCCGGCCCATGAGGCGTCCGCGTGTGGGCGGTCCCTAATATGTAGTGCTATAAGAACTACATAGGGGAGCCCCGCTGGAAGCGAGCTATAGGGATCCCTGGTCGGAGAGAACACAAGTCCGAGGGAACCCTCCCCTTCTCCAGGATCCGTTTTCAGTCCGTCACAAAAAAAGATTAACGTGTTTGAGGTTGCTGATTAATGGAAAACAAACCTTTCAAGGATTAGCAGTGGATCAACCATAAGCTCCATTTTCCCATCAATCCAAATGCGATATCCATATGTGTCAATATCTCTTGTACTTCCCCGTTCCTTCTTGGTTCGTCAAATGGAAGGCGGTGTAATGTTATAGTAGCATCTCTAGCAGTGTGCCAGTTCTGTCTGTATGTGTTGTTGTTTCTGAGAGATTGCAAGGCACATGGAACGATCAGAGATGATTATGCAAACTTGGATGACAAGCCAGCAGTGACGCATCAAGAATTGAAAATAGGTCTATGCTTATTACTGTCATGGGCTGCTGCCTTGAAGGGCAGAGTGTAAAAAAGGAGACAGTAAAAGCCCAAACACATGAAGGTCGTTGTGAATTAGACACTCTCAAGAGTCAAGAGAAATCATAACAGAGAACATGTACCATCGAAGATGCTTTTAATTAGCGACGGCGCACACACATAGACACTATGTTTTGCTTATCAACAATAATAATAATACCGAATCATCGATATGTGGCAACTAGAATATATTTTTCGATTTATTCAACCGAAGGAGCATGTTTGACTTAATTTACTGCTGAATGCTCGTTTGATGACGACGAGTAGAGTCTGATCACCAATGACAAATAGAAAATCTCTGCAGCTTGTTTTCTCACCAAAGTTGAACTTGAAGAAAGTCAAAGGATGCACATTTCATGCTAGAGAGGCATCGCAGTCTAGCAACTAGATCGGGCAGAGGAGCAAGCCATTTGTTTAATCGTCGGCGGTGGCGGATTCCTTGTTGCCGCCGAAGAAGTCGCCGAGTGTGGGGAGCTTGAACTCGCCGGAGGTGGAGAGCGGGATGGTGAAGTTGCCGAGGATGGGGAGGTCGATGGTGAGGCCGACGTCGAGGACGTAGTCGATGTCCCAGTCCCTGCCGACGTCCTTGATGATCGTGATGAGGAAGTCGTAGGGAACCTTGACGGGCACCTCCAGCTTGGTGACCTCGCCACTGTCCTCGATCCAGCCCGGGTCCGGGATCGTGCCGGACGCCACCTCCCTGCCGTGGGTACATGTCATGCATACACGTGTGGGTGAGTAAACATCAATCGGGATGGATCGATCTGATGATGGTGCACGGAGGAGGAGGAGCAAGAAGACGGCGGTGGTGCTTACTTTCCGCCGCACTTGAGGGTGAAATTGATGTCGCAGATGGGGATGCGGTAGGAGTAGGGGTTGGTGACGTTGACGTGGCTGTGCACGATGATGGAGTCGCAGGTCATGCGCTTGAAGGACACGCAGTCCAGCGACGCCTCCGGCATGGGCATGTGGGCGATCTTGTCCGCCACGAACTCCTTCGCCTTGTCCAGCAGGCCCGCCATGGCCCAAGCTTCTCGCTTCTTGTTCCTCTGCTCTGGGTCAACGGTGTGGCGCAGGGATGAAGAACGGCCAGGAAACACCGCGTCGCGTTTATAAGAAAGAGGGAGGCGAACACGTCGTGGGCGCCATGTGCAGAGGAGCGTGGAATCCGACCGAATCTAGTAGAATACGGCGATGGGAAACTTCCCCGCGGGATCCCAGGCGGAACCATTCTCGCCATGGTGGATGGTGCTGTTCCGGCACTCCAACGGCAGCAAGTGCCTGAGTAACCTGCCGCTGGTTTCCTCCTGTGGCAAACCACCTTCTGTAAACCTTCAGGGCTTTTTCCCTTTCTTTTTTGCCTGTCAGTTTCTTGTGTGTTTCATATGCGGGCAAAATTCAAGTCTCTTGGCTCTTTTCACGCTTTCTCACAAACAGATTAAAAAATATATTATTATTTTTGAAGTTTGGATAAACCATTGCTTCGTCTGGTGTCTACAATACATTTGACTCATTTATAGTACTAATTTCATTCTTACCAGATCGAATTAAAAAAAACCTTGGGATAAAGAGTTTACACTGCTTATGTTTAGTTCAACTTTTTCTTGTACGTAGGAAATCAGATTTTTTCTTTTTACTACAAATTTATAAGCTGTTTGGTTTCACTCATATAGCTACCCATATAACAAGCTACACCAAGTAAGAAGTGTAGAACAATTAGCTCATAAGGACCACCATTTTATAAGCACTCATCAACAGATGCAGCTTCCCAAATTGGGTAAAAGTGCAATCCGATCGCTGCCGAAGTAGGAATAATAGCACCAGAGATAAGGAAATGAAGTTAATTAAATTTGCGAATCACTGACTCAGGCCCATTGTCGAATCCTACTCAGCCGAAAAGGGGTACTTATGTATGGCGGAACGGGCCAATCTGGTCTTTCATAATAAAGAGATATTGTTGGGTCGGAGGTTTAGTCCGGAAAAATTAGGAACAAAACTTCTGCCGCATTAAAGTTTATAGCGCTGAATTTCCACGAAAGCAGAATTCTTCCCATCAGACCGTGCACATTCTTATTATGAGAAGGGGTCATTCGAGCCTATGGAAATAGGATACTCTGTTTACATAGAAATCCCTCCGTCCTTATATTCTATTTAGGATTATGTTATCCAAGAAAAACCTAAAATTCCTAATAATAAACCTGTGAAGATCGTGCATTTCAGTCAAATTAGGATCAGTTTTTTGAGTCCATGATATAACCAAATTGGGTGGATCCTCCACCCGTTTAGCTAAGAAAGAAGAATTTCTATCAAATTAATAGAAAGAAGGATCTCTTCCCTGATTTGAATCCCCTCCTCCTTCAAATAGGATTTCTCTATACTTCTCTATAATAACTTCAATTATTTTCTCCATCTTGCGAATTACTACCTTCTCTTTAGCAAAGAATGACCTTGGGTATCAAAGGATTGAACAACCGGGATCCATTTACTTATGATACCTAGTTGGCATTGATAACAAGGATCTAATGAATTATGAGTTTAAAGCTGGTGTTAAAGATTATAAATTGACTTACTACACTCCGGAGTATAAAACCAAGGATACTGATATCTTGGCAGCATTCCGAGTAACTCCTCAGCCTGGGGTTCCCCCGGAAGAAGCAGGAGCTGCAGTAGCTGCCGAATCTTCTACTGGTACATGGACAACTTTTTGGACTGATATTTGTGAAACAAAACAGCTTATAAATTTGTAGTAAAAATAAAAAATCTCATTTCCTACGTACAAGAAAAAGTTGAAGTAAACATAAGCAGTGTAAACTCTTTATCCCAAGATTTTTCTTAATTTTTTGAATTAATCATCATATCTTGAAGCGGGCAAGAATAAAGGATTCGCGATATCTCACACCGGGTAAATCCTTAACCCTTCCTCCTCCTGCTAATACTACAAAATGTTCTTGTAAATTATGGCCAATACCTTCGCCTAGCAGCACAACGCTTGTATTGCTCTCCCAATACTACGGGAATCGCTTTTGCTTTCTTTTCCTCTGGCTACTAAGATGTTTCAGTTCGCCAGGTTGTCTCTTGCCTCCCATTCCCATTTTGAGCGGAACAGATCTACTAATTCTTTTATTCCAGTTAGTAAGGGGGATCTTGAACTAAGAAAGAAATAATGGATGTCGTCCGCCTAAAAAAAGACGTCTGTAAAAGAATTAATCTGCTTTCAAGAGAAATAAACGATTCAATGATCAAATAATAATACTAGTCTATTATGGTTCGAGAGGAGGTAGCAGGATCCACTCAAACACTACTTTGTTTATCTCTTATTCCAAAATTCACCTGAAAATCGAATTCCATTTTTTCAATGGGATTACATCATATAGTTCTTAATATTATTACTTTACTCAATTGAAAAATTCCATAACAATCTCTTGATTCGGAATTAGGGACTCGTGTATCATCTGATGAATCCACTTTCTTTTACAAAGGCTTTTTCTGTTTCCATTTTCGTTCATTATTGTGTTTCCTACGTGGATCGGGCTTGCCTTGTTCCCTCTTTTATTTCCTCAACTACTATTAAACGAGTGAATGTTTTTCTTTCTTAGATCCACCCCGATGGATGTTCCCAGCCAAATCAGTACACTAGTGGAAACAACCCCTTTCGTCCAGGACCAGAAAAGGCATCTGTCCCGGTTGCATCAAAATTCGGGACAAATGCTATGCATTGGTTCCGGTTTGTGCGCCTGAGGCAGCAGAAATCGCCTGAGCGCATTGATCCCGGTTCGTAAGGAGGCATTGGTCCCGGTTTGTGGCATGAACCGGGACCAATGCCGCGCCACAGGCCACGTGGCACGCGCATGGGCATTGGTCCCGGTTCATGCCACAAACTGGGACCAATGCCCCCCTTCCCCTACATATACTGCATCACAGCCCCTCTTCCCTCTATTTTTTTTTGCTTGGAGGAGTGAGAGAGGTGGGTGCTAGTGTGTGTTATTTTACTATGCACATGAGGTGTTCGACGAAATACCCGAGCCACACATAAGCTCACTGAAAATGGTATCTTCGACCGAGGTTAAAAAACTTAACTTTTTCATCTGTAATTGATACATAAAAAAGTATATTTGTCAACGCACTGTGGTCATTTCTCTATTGAAGATGTTATTGTAATATTTTTTGATAAACTTAATTATACGATTGATGCATGTAAAATGCATAGATGAATTTTGCATATTTTCACATGGTTTTCTATTACATATTGCATCATATAAGGGTATAATTCAATGTTTTATAGTATTTTGGGGTTAAATTACAAAGTCCCCCAACTTTTATGGAATTAACCCTGCTTGTCAGAAACCCCGTTTTCTATATTTTTGACGTTTCAGGGGGCAAACTTCCGCGAAATCACCTGAAAATCTGCGGGGGTTATTTTTTTTGGAAGGAGAAGACTTGCGGGCCAAGGATCCACGAGAATTGGGCAAGGAGGCCCAAAAGAGGACCCTCCACGCGGCCAGATTCCGTGGCCGCGTGAGAGGCTCCCTTTTGGCCCCTATGGCCCCAATTCCTTCCATCTTCGACTTACCGACTCCGTCTTGACCTAAAACCGACTATAAAAAGGGTCCCCCGTACCCTTACGGAGAGGAGCGCCGCCGAAACAACGAAACACCGAAACAGAGACCAGAAGTTCTAGATTGGAGGGGGAAAACTCCGGCGGGGCGCCGCCGGTGTGATCTCCTACCCCTCCAACGTCATCTCCATCGACATCTCCATGAAGAGGGAGTAGTTCACCCCAGGGCTATGGGTTTGTGGAAGTAGCACTTGTATCTCTCTCTCTATGTGCTTCACTAATTAGATCCGTATGAGCTGCCTCACATGATTACGGGCACCGTTGTAATTCCTATGTGGTGGATCTTTTCTATGAGTTATTGAATCTGAGATTGCAATTGTTTCTCTTGAGTTATTTGAGTAGATGTATCTTCTGTACCCCGTTCTTATTTGCTAGCTTTGATCAATATAGTTCTTGAGAGCGTGTGTGGGGTGATGGGTGTATTAGTTGGAGTAACGGGGGGTGGCTAGTGCTGTGAAAGTGACAGAAGTTCAGCGATCCACTTAGGTTTTGTTAAAACTTTCTTAGTTACCTCACTAGGGATAAAAAGGAGTACCTTGTTACCGGGGATTTGAAGTGACACTAATCAATCTCCATGACTAGATCTAGCAAGTTCTTACTTCAACTTAATGTCACATTGCTTAAAGCTATACTATGGTTTTTCCTTAATTATCGAGGTGTTATGATTTATTTCGCATCTTGGTGGAGTATAAGAGGGATCAATATGACCGTAGAGATCTCTATGCTAGGACGTGATGCCCATATGAAAGTACTCAATGTTAAACATGTTATTGTAATCTCACATGTAATTCTTTATGTCCACCGTCTACCACTTTATTTGAGAGAATGCAAGTGAAACCATGAACCCCGGTCCTATTTTAAATATAAGAAAACACTCTAGTTAGTTTGCTGCAATTTACTTTACTTGCACTTTACTTTACTTGCATCTCCAATTCGAATTTACATTATCTCCATCACCACTTGCATCACAAAAATAGAAAAACAATCCATTGCATATTTATTTTCTCATTTGCATTTAGTAGTAGATTTAATTATTGCACATTTACTTTCAGTTTTGCATTGCAATTTAGAAGTCTCACACCTTGTGCTTGACAACCACTTGGTGAGGTTGAGGGCACAAAATTCTCTACTTGTTTGCAGGATCCTGGAGGAAGCTTGGAAGACAACTGCTGAAATACTGGCTCCCCAAGAGTTCGATATAAACCCTCGAGTCACCCTCGTGGGAAGAAGGCTTGCCACTAGCTACACACTCTGCACTTGGAGTCTCAACCTAGCCATCAAGCGTTTTTCTGGCGCCGTTGCCGGGGAGCCATAGGTGAAGGAGTTGTCCAAGGGAGCTCACAAGAAGTCTTCATCACCAACAAGGTGTGCAAACACCTAAGCTTGGGGAGGTTGCACCTACGTGAGTACCGTCCTTTCTATCTCCACCTTTTTTCAAGTAGATTGTTTTGTTTCTTGTATTGTTTTTGTTTTTGTTTTGTTTTTGTTCTTGTTTTTGTTTTGTCTTGCATATTTTATTTTAGTTTGCATTTTAGTTTTGCATTTAGTTATCTAGTTTATTTTAGTATTTCGAATTTTCCTAGTTACTTTACTTTTCAGTTTAGCATAAAAAATTAAAAACTACATAAAAACTGTTAAAATGGGTGATAGAACTAAATTAAGTGACTATACAAATACACCCAATGACCAATTCTTTGCTAGGCCAATTACTACACCTGAAATACAAGCTGAAAGCTATAAAGTAAGTCCTAGTTTATTGAATTTAATTACTAGAGAGCAATTTGGTGGTAGTGCTATGGAGGATTCCTCTATGCATCTTCATGATTTCATGGAAATATGTGATATGCAAAAATTTAAAAATGTGGAAAGCAGTGTTTTAAAACTGAAATTATTTCCTTTTTCACTTAGAGTAAAGGCTAAAGAATGGTTACTTTACTACCTACAGCTAGTATAAAGTCTTGGGATGATTTAAAAGAAGCTTTCATTAAGAAATATTATCCTCCCGTTAAAATTTTGCAAAATAGGAATAATATCCTCTCATTTAGGCAAAATGATAATGAACATGTAGCCATGGCATGGGATAGAATTAAATTAATGCTTAGAACATGCCCATCACATGGAGTAAATGAATGGACCATACTACACTCTTTTTATAATGGTCTAAACTACATGTCTAGAAATATACTTGATTCTGCTGCTGGAGGTGCCTTTATGAGTAAAACTGTAGGTGAGGCTAAGAGCATATTAGAAAGCATATTGGAAAATTATAGTCAATGGAATACTGAAAGAGCACCCAATCCCACTAAGAAAATAAACTCAATTGAAGAAATCAATGATTTGTCTTCTAAAATGGACACTATTCTTGCCTTTATTAATAAACAAATATGGAGAATGTGCCTTTGCAGTAGCTAGTTGGTAGTAATTCTGAAAGTGTGGATGTTTTTGTTAGGAATTATGGTAGCAATGGTTTTGGTAATGCTTACAATTCATATAGTAAACCTCCTTATGTGCCAAATAAACCTTTTGTTCCATATCCTAATGCTAATGAAAATAAGTGGAAGCCTTCTAGTGAAATTTCTGAATCTAATAAATTGCTTATGGAAAAAGTTGCTAGTCACAATGCTATGATAAATGAGTTAAATAAGTCTATTGCATCCATTAGTAGTGATATTAAAGGATTTCAACTTCAATCTTCGAATTTATATAAAGCATTGTCAAAATTAGCTAATAATCAAGCAACTCTATTAAGCATGTCAGCAGGAAAGCCACAAGCACAACCTAGTGTAGGAATGAATTCTATTACTATTGCTGCTCCTATTATTGAAAATATTGATCATATTGCTGAGAATACAAGTGAGCATGTCCCTACTAGCTTAGAAGAAACTTTGAATGAAATAGTGAAGTACCCTGAATATTTACTTCCATATATGTCTTATTTTGCTAGCAAAGATGAAATTAGTCCTCATGAATCAAGCATGCTAGCTAAATTAGAGAGTAAAGTAGAGGAAATTATGATGCTTAATGAAATCAAGGATCCATTGCTTGATTTAGAAAAAATTAGCTTGCAAGAACTTATTGCTACTCTACAAAAATTTGCTAGTGATCCCACTATAAATGTTAATCAACCTGGTTTTGGATCTTATATTGCTAATCATGTCTTGCAAGAAAAAATTTCTAGGTACAAGAATGAGGCCATGATACCTCCTA